>OW240918.1:44530759-44557119 GCA_933207985.1 Pelobates cultripes | reverse complement strand
CCCTCACCAAGTCCCCTGTCACCCCTAAGCTCCCTGTCACCCCTCACCAAGTCCCCTGTCACCCCTAAGTCCCCTGTCACCCATCACTAAGTCCCTCACTAAGTCCCCTGTCACCCATCACCAAGTCCCCTGTCACCCCTCACCCCCAAGTCTTCTGTCACCCCTCACCAAGTCCTCACCCCCTAAGTCCCCTGTCACCCATCACTAAGTCCCCTGTCACCCCCTACCTAAGCCCCCTGTCACCCCTAAGTCCCTGTCACCCCTCACCAAGTCCCTCCTGTCACCCCCTGTCACCTGTCCCTGTCACCTCACCCCCTCACCAAGTCCCCTGTCGCCCCCTCACCAAGCCCACTGTCATCCTCTCACTAAGCCCGCTGTCACCCCCTCCCTCCTGACTCTGCCCTCTGTCACCCCCTCACTCTGCCCCCTGTGAGCCCCTCCCTCACTGACAACTGTCACCCCCTCACTGTGGCCCTCACTCTGCCACCTGTCACCCCCTTTACCCTAATTCTGACACCTGTCACCACCTCCTTCCCTCACTCTGTCCCCTGTCACCCCCACCTTCCCTCACTCTGTCCCCTGTCACCCCTACCTTCCCTTACTCTGTCGCCCCATCGCTAAGCCCCCTGTCACCCCCTCCTACCCTCACTCTGACCCCTGTCACCCTCTCCCTCTCTGACACTGCCACCTGTCAACCCCTCCCTCAGCCACCTGCCCACCCTTCACTCTGCCACCCCCTAACTCTGTCACCCCATCCCTCCCTCAGCGACCTGTCACCCCCTTTCACACTCTGTTAATCCCTTCCACAATCTGTCACCCCCTTCCACACTCTGTCACACCTCTCCACACTCTGTCAGCCCCCTCCACTCTCTTTCACGTCATTTCACACTCTGTCATCCCCTCCACTCTCACACACAGTCTCCCCTTTCGACACCCTGTCACCTCCCTCCACACACCCTGTCACCATTCCCCACACACACACTGTCACCACAGACAAAATGCACAAAGGCCACAGTCCATATACAAAAAATACCGCAAGCAGCTACACACACACATACGGTCCTAGACACAACATACACATGCTCACAGAAACATACATTCACATACAAGGGTACTCACTGTCAGACGCACTCTCAGGCACATACACAGACAGACAATGCCAGACACATTCAGAAATACACACAGCCAGATAAACACATTGTGACTGTATGTCTCTATTAGTCAATATGTGTGCATCAGTGTGTTTGTGTGTGTGTGTGTGTGTGTAAATGCATGTGCATGTATCAGTGTGTATATGTATTTGTGTATTAGTGTTTAAATGTGTGCGTGTGTCTGCAGTGTGGTTGTGGTATGATATGGGCAATGCAAAGATAAAGTTGCAAGCAACATATATATGCATGAATGCATACATACATATAAAATACATAGGGAAACACATATATGATAATATACATGTTAAGGAATTTAGAATATGTGGGGAAATGTCTGGTTATACAACCATACCCAGCAATCGTATACAAATGATTAGCAATTTATGTCATATCTACAGTAAAAGTGCTCACAACGCAGCGGCATAGGGAGCTGCAACAATTTTTTTCACTAATGGTGTAAATGGGGGGCCTCATGTTTGACTTTCGCCTAAGGCCTTGCAAAGTCTAGAGCCGCCTCTGAGTTTAATAATACCTTACATGCATAATATCATACAGAAATACAATAAACACAATGTAAATGAAATGGAAATTTAACTTCACTTTACCTGTCAGCTCTGTTTGCTGACAGAATGGAGCTCTGATCGCTGACAGAATGGAGCTCTGTTCACTTTGTCTAGTGCTAGGAGGCCAATGTGTCATATCACTGAGGTTAGAAAGCAGTACCAACAAAGTTAATGCTGTGTGATTTTGTTCTAATACCGAGTTTTGTTCGGGTACCAAGACAAATTTTATGTTTGATTACCGAATTGTTCGAATAAGGGAGCATTCCAGTTCTGAGGTTCCACTGTATATTATTGTGTTCATGAACTAGTATAGGGATACATACACGTACATTATACGTACATACCAACATTTCAAACTGACAGAGGGACACTTTCATTTTATGGGTTCAGTTGGTGGTGTGACCAGGGGTGGGGCTGTTCTGAGTATTTTTAGTTGACCTAGTAATAACAATTGTTTTTCTTTTTTTCTATCTTTCTTTCTTCTCCTCTTTAATCTTGAACACAAACACTACACTGCAGCACCAAAAGGGTCCATCGGAGCACCTCAACAAGAAAGAGACTGTCCCACAGGATTGCCAAAAATGTGCAGAACCTCAAAAAGGGCCCCACTGTGGGCATTGCTCACCACAATAGAATGTCGGTGTGCATACATGTTCAAACAAACAAAACCCTTAAAAAACAATTTGAGTGTGATTCTGTTTGTATATGTCTTGGGTGTTTTTTGTTTTTATATATATATATATATATATATATATATATATACATTAACAAGCCAATGTAATAAATTAAATTATTCCATTACATTCCCATCTAAATCATTTCTTAAATGAATAGTCATTAAGTACTAGTATCTGAGAAGTTAACATAATCTTGAGTTAAACTACTTATCCAAAATAAATCAACAGAAGAGTATATAGTCCACAAAATATTACATTATTAGCACATATAACATAAAAACGTAAGGACGTCCATGGAGAACAAAAAGAATGGACGATACCAATATCGCTTCTTTAATAATATTAATTCAGCCTAGAACCATTTTCAGGATAATATTATTAGCATTTTACCATGTAAATGTAGCTATTCAAGGGTTTTATTTACTTGAGATAAGCAATCTATTTTTTATAGTAATCAAACCAATTTATCCATATCTTATTATAGGTAACAATGTTATTTTCTTTAAAATAAGCCACCTTTTCCATTAGACCTTGATATTGGATTTGAGCTTTAATCTCTGTTAAGGAGGAAGGTTCAATCTGTCTCCACTTCCTAGTAGTGATGTCGCGAACCGTTCGCGAACTTGCCGCGAACGGTTCGCCACGGGGAACTCCGGTCAGCTGACACATCCCTGCCAATCTCCGGCAGACCCTCCCTCCCAGACCCTCCCACCTCCTGGACAGCATCCATGTTGAAGCTGCCTTCAACATGGATGCTGTCCAGGAAGTAGGAGGGTCTGGGAGGGAGGGTCTGCTGGAGATTGGCAGGGATGTGTCAGCTGACCGGAGTTCGCCGTGAACCGTTCGCGGCAAGTTCGCGAACGGTTCGCGACATCACTACTTCCTAGCGATACAAAGTTTAACGGCCATTAAAACATGGATGGTTAGATATAAAGATGGTTTAGCCATTTTTGGCAAGTCTAAATGGAATAAGAATCTTTCTGGGGACAAAGTAATATTCAATTTTAAATCAGCAAAGAGTTTAGATACTCCCAATTTGAGAGTGCCCAAGCCAATACAGTCCCACCAAATATGTTTAAGTGAGCCAGATTCGCTATTACATCTTCAACATACGTTGGTGGAATTTGTTTGAAATTTGCGTACTTTCGTGGGGACCATGTACCATCTATGAATGAGTTTAAGAAATGTTTCTTGTAAATTTATACAATGAATCGTTTTCCTTATTAATTCAAATGAATTTAACCAATCTTGACAAGAAAAGGATTTATCAAGATCGATTTCCCATTTAATGACAGTATTGAGTTTAATGTCCTGATTTAGTGTATCCAAGGCTCTTCTAATTATTGAAGGTTTATTATTGGCCTCCTCAAAGAGGACCTTGTCAAAGGGTGAGTCTCTAATTATAGATGTTTTATGAAGAAAGACACATTTTCTTAAATAAGTAAAGTAATCTTTATTCGATAATCGAAGTTTTTCCTGAAGGTACGAAAATCTACTAATCCCAGAAGTACTGTATAAATCTTGAATTTTTATCCTGTCCCCAACTAGCCACCCAGACAAGTTACGGTCTTGGATATAAAATTATAACAATTTAATGAGATAAAATATCACAGCCTGATTTCTAAACAAATTTATTGTAGTTAATGACACATTACTGTGAGTATTATTGCTGTGGAGCTCTGTTACACACTCAGACACACCAACAATATGGAGCGCATAGAAAAAAGAGTTATTACAATAGAATAGAGGGGCAGGGTGATTTGGATCCAAATACGGACTGTCCATCCTGAATAAGGACCGTTGGGAGGCATGCTTTAAAATGTAACAAAAAAAACCACAAAACTACACCAAGGTCTCTACTACAGTTTGCATTGTAGGATTGTGTTATACTTCCATCTGCACTCCTGCATCTACTATCTAAATTCACAATTAGGATAAGTCATTAAAGTGACAATTCAAGGGGAATTCAAAGTGAGTTTCAAATCTAAGGCCAGAGTAGCTAAATAGAAAGCATAGCTAACATTTATCTGATAGGCAAAAGCTTAGTGTTTAGTGAATAATTCCTTTGACGAAAGAGAGACAATTCTGCACCGAAAAAGTTAATCTTGCTCTAGTAACCAACTAACTTTATACATCCATCCAAACGGCCGGCTAGCAGATAATGACTTTGAGCGTTAAATGACCTGTGATGGAGTCTGACCAGAGGGCTAAACGTGGACAGAAATCTATACACTCAATATAAATCAATCTTCTGTTCACTGTCCTCATTCTCTCCTGTGATGGGGAACTTTTAATGAAGGCTGTAGAATGCTGAGTTTGTGCTGAGTGCATCAGCATCCAGCCATTCGATTGATCACTTAAAGTCCAGAATAAAGGACACACCTGACTGTAGGCATTGATTATATGATACAGCCTAGTGCAATCATCAAATGCTTTACAGTTTATCCTCTCTCTGGTTAACCCCTTAGGCACTGGTGGAGAGGGTGAGACATAATATTATGTTATTGTAGATCATTGTGCTATCTAAGAGGACTAAGCAGGGGAGTTATTCACTAAACAGTGAGTTGTCGTCAAATGGGAGATTATTAGATTTGAAAATACTATTAAAGCTCTATTCCTTAGTAAATGTAACATGTTAGCTCGTTACAATTTCATGTTTATTGAATATACGTGTATATATATATATATAAAAGGCATATTTTTTGTATGTTATATAAGGTGCCCCCTTTTTAAAAAAGTAGCGGGTGGAGGTGGGTGGGGAATGCTGCGCACTGACAGTAGAGGCAAAATATGCACATAATTGATATTAGGCATCCCAGAACAGTGCAACTAGCACCCAGCACACAATTAAAAATGACTCAGTGTGTGCAGTTTTTTAAGCAGAAACCCTGCACATACTGACTCCTACCACCATGACCACGTCAAATCACTGAGGTGGTCATGGTGGTTGGAGTAAACCTTTAAACTAATGGAGATCAGGTTTCATTATACAAATGGCTACTTATAAAAAAAAAGGAGTTGACCCCATGTTGGATAGAATATAAAAAGTGAGGCCTAGTCATCTCGACTAAAATATATTAGTTTCCATTTACTCATTGCAGTTCTCAAACATAAATGTGTTTTGAGTTCACTTCTCTATTAAATGTTACATTGCATTTTTTTTATAAGTCAAACCATTGTCTTTTTAAAACATAAAGTATGGAGTTTTAATGACTACTCTGTAATTTAGACTTGTGCAAAAATTTGTGTTGGATGGTTTATCTAAAACAAATTCCTTTTAAACCATATCTGGACAAACTGATCAGCTGGGATTTACCTGGGGAGTCTTATTTTTTAAATAATTGTTTGACTGTTTGCAATGGGAGGGGGCAGGCACTTCACACGGCAGTGGATATGATGCTTGGAGCATCCCTTTAAGTAAACAGCAGTTTCATATATCTAACTAACTGAGGAGCCATAAGACGGCAGCCCTCTGTTCCTTTCATTGTGGCAGACTTTAACTGCAATCACAATGAGCCAACATGACAGTAATGTGAAGACATAGGCGGATACTCTTCCTCATTCACTTACAAGGTGTAATTAATAATTTATATATTTTAATGAAGGTATTTCTCAAGTTTATTTTTACTTTATAATTGACGTGTTTTATTGTCAAAAGGGAATAACTAATCCCATACGTATTTTCTTTTTAATCTTTAAGCACAAATGAATGTATTTTACAACTATTGCAACAATACTTAGTTTCAAAGCTTTAATAATATACATCATTAGATATTAGGAAACACAATGGTGCTTATTCTTCAAAATTTGCATATCTCAAGTAAGAACTTTGGTAGTTGCTCCTGTCTTGCTGATTTATCTATGTTTGGTTTTATTTGGGTTGTTGGAAGTCACAGACATCATTCTAAGTGCTCATCGGTAAGTCAAGGTCTACCAATTAGCTTCTGGGGTAAACAGAAGTTGTGTAGTTGTTGTGGTTTTCGGAAAGGATTTGTTGAACCACAGTCATGTGATAAGCAGACCAAACAACCAGATGAAGAGCATCATACGTGGCATTCTGCAGTTTCTTCAGCACAAGCTGGAAGCTGATGGGTTTAACTGGGATATCCTTTAGGGCACTAGGTACCAGCGGGTAAAATCTTTTCTGAAAGTTTTCCATTTTGGCTGATGCTTTTTGCCAACTTCTAACTTCAAACACTCCAACTCTTGGTCCCATTTTAAGTCTTCACTGAGTGCCTCGACCCCTTAAAGGCACTCCGCACACAGACAGAGCATCGGAAGCCTGCCCAATGGCTTCCAATGCTCTGCTAGACTGCCTGACGCCACGTGGTGTAACCCAGTGGCCCGGCAGTCAGGAGAGGTATTGCAGGATGCCTCGACATCTAGGCATCGCTGCAATACCCTTAGAGTGGCTGGAAGCGATCACGATCGCTTCCAGCACTCATATTTGCCACGGACGTACTAGGTATGTCCGCGTTTTTTTTGTCGGACGTACCTAGTACATGCGCGGCCCTCCAGGGGGTAAACATCCTCTACAAAGTTTATAGTTACATTTTTGTTACCTTTTGGTGTGTGTTGCAGAGTGGAAGCTTTTAATAATTTGTATAAAATATTTTTAATATTTAATTTTTATTTAACACACACGCACCTTATCCCTTGTACCTATTTATTCAGTACACAAACCAAACATGTTCTTCGATGTGCTTTTAAGAAATATATTCCTATGAAACAGACATGTAATCTAAACGATACAAAGTATAAAACAAAGTATAGTGTAATCTTTCAGCCCTGTCTGTGAGCTTTTGGACCTTGGCATGAATTGTATTGTATACAGTGTGAGTATCCAAGGATATAGGACGCCTTCCAAGAACTTGTTACTTGTATAATAAATGAAAGAGTTAATCTTGCAGCAGTTGGCCTCAGGGATTACAGTGGAAAAAACACATACATTCCAATTTTGCATACATGTTCTTGTGGCTCTCAAATATTAATGGCCTTCTTTGTCATTAAACCAAGTGAAGGATGAGGGGTGAAAGGAAATCTATAAACTCAGGACGTTCAATCAGTATTGCTTCTCTCTGAACCAGCTAAGAAACAGGGAATAAAACACTTGTTGTATCCACGCTGCATTAAAGAAACCTTGCTTTTTTTCTACATAGACTAATTTTTCTTTCTACTTCTAAATACATTGATCAACTACAATGTTTAAAACCCAGGGACGTATTAGCCGCAAGGCAAACAAGGCATTTGCCTTGGGCGGCATTTTTCAGGGGGCGGCAAAAAAGCCGCCCCCAAATGCCCAGGGCAAATGCGTTGTTAGCCTCGTGGCTAACAGACATGCAGAGCGGGCAGCTCTTCCCCTGAGCGCTCTGCTCAGCTCCCTCGCGCGCCGCCGAGTTAGGCTGGGAGCTGGAATATGACGTCATCAACCCGGCTCCCAGCCTCACTCTGCTGGCGATGCGCGAGGGAACTGAGCAGAGCGCTCAGGGGAAGAGCTCCCTCGGCGGCCGGCCGGCCGCCCGCCCTGCAGCCACTGGACCCCAGGACCCCAGGGAGAGGAAGAACCCCCCCCAGCATTCCCAAAGGTAAGGAGGCTGGGGTGGTAAAATAAATAAAAAAAACACAAGTAAGTGTGTTAGTGTGTGTCTGTTAGTGTGTGTGTGTGTGTCTGTTAGTGTGTGTGTCTGTTAGTGTGTGTGTGTGTGTCTGTTAGTGTGTGTATGTTAGTGTTAGTGTGTGTGTCTGTTAGTGTGTGTGTATGTTAGTGTGTGTCTGTTAGTGTGTGTGTATGTTAGTGTTAGTGTGTGTCTGTTAGTGTGTGTGTCTGTTAGTGTGTGTGTGCCTGTCTGTTAGTGTGTGTCTGTCTGTTATTGTGTGTGTGTCTGTTAGTGTGTGTGTGTTTGCCTGTTAGTGTGTGTGTGTTTGCCTGTTAGTGTGTGTCTGTTAGTGTGTGTGTGTGTCTGTTATTGTGTGTGTGTGTGTCTGTTAGTGAGTGTGTGTTTGCCTGTTAGTGTGTGTGTCTGTGTGTGTTTGCCTGTGAGTGTGTGTGTCTGTTAGTGAGTGAGTGTGTGTCTGTTAGTGTGTGTTTCTGTTAGCTAGTGAATGCTTATCTGTCAGTGAATGTGTGTGTGTGTATTTAGAAGGTGGAGCAGGGGGGAAGGGTTGGGTGGCAGTTGCGCAGGTGGGGGTAGCGCGGGGGGGTGCCTGAGTTTTGTCCTGCCTAGGGCAGCACAAAACCAGGATACACCACTGTTAAAACCACCTGCCTAATATTGTATAGGTCCCCCTCATGCTGCAAAAACAGCTCTGATGTGTCGAGGCATGGTCTCCACAAAACCTTTGAACATGTCCTGTGGTATCAGACACCAAAACACGAGCAGCAAGTTACCAGTTGGGGCCTCCATGGATCGGGTTTGTTGTTCCAGCACATCCCACAAATTCTCAATCGGATTCAGATTGGGGGAATTTACAGGCCAAGGCAACACCTTGAACTCTTTGTCATGTTCTTCAAACCATTCCTGGACAATTTTTGCAGTGAGACATTATTCTGCTGAAAGAAGCCACTGCCATCAGGGAACACCAATGCCATGAAGGGTGTATGTGGTCTGCAAGAGTCTCTAGGTATATGGTACATGTCAAAGTGACATCCACACGAAAGCGACCTGCCTTCTGCATTCTCCAATCCTGCTGAAGGCACTTTCGGTGGTTGACAGGTGTAATCACGCTCTCTGACCGGTTTGCGATTACACAGCTCCATATGTAGAAAACTATGATGCACTGTGAGTTCTGACATCTTTCTATCATGAGCAGCATTATATTTATTCAGCAATTTGAGGTACATTAGCTCTTCTGTGTGATTGTCCACCTTTCACTCCCCAAGTTCATATATGAGACTTGGGCACCCATGACTCAGACACCAGTTCATGGGTTATCCTTACTTGCACCACTGTTGGTAGGTACTAACTACTGCATACTGGGGACACCTCACAAGACTTGCCGTTTTGGAAATGCTCTGACTCAGTCGTCTAGCCATCAATATTTGGCCCTTGCCAAAGTCACTGAGATATATGTGCTCCCAACACATGAAATTCTAGAACTGACTGTTCACTTACTGCCTTATATATCCCACCCCTTGATAGGTGGTATTGCAATGATATAATCAATGTTATTCACTTCACCTTTCAGTGGTTTTAGTGTTGTGACTGATCACTGTACATGTGAATATATCTCATTATTTTATTTATTTTTGTCAATCAATTTTTTTTATTGAGGTACAAAGCATTAATTCGTTTTTTCTGAGAATGTTTGAATGTGCACACCGCGCACGCCCATTATGTCCTCCGTGCTGTTAGACAGGGGCCCGTGAGATATTTTCCCGGCTCTGCAGTGTAATGCTGGCAGCCAGCAGCGGAGGGAGAGAGGACCCGGGGGAGCTCTAACCCTCCAGGTTCTCCTCTTGCGACCTTGGAGCGTTGCCGCGGTTACCATGACAACACTCCGAATCTCGCGCGAGTGAACTCTAGCAGCTCCTGAGGCCCAATTTTAATTCGAACCGAAACGAATTGCACATGTCTACTTAGCAATATTTAAGGATAGATACTGTCATGGCAGCCGCACACTATACAGGTTGATTTACTGATGTGAGAATTGCCAGAATTCAATGTGAATTTGAAATTTAAGGCCAAAGTAGCTGTACTGGAAACCTTTTCCATCCCAGCTATTCTTCCAGTTTATATATACACAATATCGGGGTTCTGCTATGGATTAAGAAAGAGATGTTTCCAGATTATATGTAAATAATATCGGGAATCAGCTATGCATCAACAATGGGATGCTTCCAGTTTGCCTATTCTGATCTAACATTTTAGTGAATAACCCTGATATCCCTTGTATTATTAATTTTTTTATAGAATATTTTACCTGGAAAGATACATTGAGGTTTCTCTCGTGTTCAAGTATGTATTGTTACAATAGGGTACAATAAAATACAAAAACAATATTAATTTACAACATATACAAAATTTAACATAGAATAGGTAGGATATATATAATTAACCACGACGCGTGCATTCTGTTTTGAGGTATGTAGAGAGGGATCTCTTATAGGACTTTAGGCTTGGGGAAGATTTTAAAGTGTGCGGGAGTTCGTTCCATAATTGCAGTGATCTGTAGGAAATGGGGGATCGAGCCGCTTGCTTTTGTATTGAGATAGACTAAATTAAGTGCTGGTACTGGATCGGAGGTTATAGGAGGTGGGAAGAGCAGAGGAGAGCATTTTGTTCAGGTAGGGCGAGAGCTGCCCAGAAAAGCTCTTAAACACAAGATGAAGGGTACGTCTGAATTCCAGCGACAGCCAGCTTAGTTCTTTTAGCATGTCACAATGGTGGGTCATGTAATTACATTGTAGCACAAAGCGGCAGAGCGAGTTATACAATTTATTACGTTTATTAAGGTGGGTTTGCGGTGCAGGTGCATATACTACATCCCCATAATCAATGATTCTCATCAGCATTTGCTGTACAATCTTTTCCTTTACTGTAGGGCTTAAGCAGGATTTGTTTCTGTACAGGGCACCTAGTTTTGGATAAAGTTTAGATGCAAGTTTTTCTATGTGGAGGCCAAAAGATAGATTGGGGTCTAACAACATACCCAGGCATTTGAAAGAGTGGACTGCGGTCAGTGTGCCATTTGAATTTGATTTGATGGATAGGTGGGAATTGTGTAATTTGTGTAATTTAGGTATTGTTCCAAAGATCATTGTTACAGTTTTGTCAGTGTTTAGGAAGAGTTTGTTTTTTGTGATCCACTTTTCTTTGTATCACATTATACACATGACTGCTGCCCCATGTAAACCTTCCCGTTGCCTAGTAAATACACAAACACCTGTGTAGTGGATAAGGGCAACAGCCCCAGCTTTGTTGAACTTTTGAACCAGCATTACCTTCCACCTGTCAGCTGATGGGGGTGATTATTCCACCAGGTAGATATCACTTGCTGTTCCCAGAGTCAGAAGCAGCCTGCCTTCAGCCCAAGCAGCATGGGACTCCCCAATCCGAATTGGCACTTGCCTTCACATGCGTTGGCCAGGTGTCCCGCTGTGACAAAACAAAAATAGAAACAACAAGACAAAGAAACCACCACCAACCATAAGCAAATGCACATTGCGATATCAAATGGAGGGAGGGAGGGAGAGAGCTACTATCTCTACACTCCTTCCTTTGAAGTGGTAAGTGCCCACCCCCAGACTCCCTTTTTATCTGTACCTCTACTTTGCAACATTGTTTCCCCATTGATCCAACCCTTGGGCAGCAGTCATGCTTTCCTTCCTTACAGTCCAGGGAATCGCTTGAAACGCAGTATACATACGCAGCTGTTAGAAGTTCCACTGTGTTATTTTTCAAATCATACAGACAGTCACAGTTTCTGAGCAAGGAGAACTTGGACTATAAAAAGAAGAAAACGGTGCATGTGCAAAGAAGTAACAGACCTTTGTTACCTATGTTAAATAGTGCCATAATTGGCATTGCGTGAAGTTACGGTTTACTTCTAGAGTTCTATATTTATAACTTCTCTGTATTGGGATTTTACCTCTCATGGCTAAGTTTACAGTTTATTTTAGGCCATCGGTCATATGTTTTCTCGCAACTGTTGGCTCAGTATCTCTAACTGACTTTGACATTTTAACAATCCTTCCGGCATTATTACTTTGCGCCATTTCCCATGACAGATCCTATCTTTTGGGTAAAGAATTGTTGTATTTGTTTAGGACAAAGATTCTTACATTGCAGGTATGAATCAGAGGGCAATGTTTTGAACGCCAGCCTGTGCATGTCAAGATGACATAGAAATGGGCACCGTGACAAGGTTAATACTGCCAGTTTTCTGTTATTCTCATTCTTTCCCATAAACTGACTCAAGAATGGTGGTTATTGTTTGGACTCACTGATGTTTAAACGATGCAATTCACTTTATATCGGCATGAGCGCTCAAGTCGAATCTTGCATGTTTTTAACAGTTTTTTTTAAACTATTTTTATTGGGTGAAACAGAGATGCAGAATATTATTTTGGAGTCAAGGATGTTTCCTCTGCGGTTTGGACCAAAATGAAGTCCACTAACCACACCCAACCAAATTTGTAGCCAAATACTTAAATTTCATCCCATTTTATAACTAAACTCAAAGATTCTAAACACGCTTTATATCACACCTTTAACCCCTCCCACGTTTTTAGCCCTCTTATAACAATAAATGCCCTCGGTAATCTAACATTAACCCCTTCCAAACCTTAAACCTCCTAGCCAGTTCTAACATTATTTGTAGCCCTGCATGCATTTATACAGCTATCTCACTACACTCAGAAATCCAAACCCAATACATTACCAGCAGAAATATGCACATACATATGCAGTTTTAAATTATAAATATTTGTTTTTGTAGACTTTTTTTTGCCTGTAATGTCCAGTTAAAGAGATACTCCAGGCACCCAGACCACTTCTGCCCATTGGAGTGGTCTGGGTGCCAACTCCCACTACCCTTAACCCTGCAAGTGTAATTATTGCAGTTTTCATAAACTACAATATTTACCTTGCAGGGTTAAGTCCTCCTCTAGTGGCTGTCTATCAGACAGCCACTAGAGGGACTTCCGTGTTCATAGAACACGAAAAGTGTTTTAAGCAACGATATGCGCATGCGCATTAGGTCTCCTTTGCCGGCTGACGTCGGCGGGACAGGAGAGTAGGCGGAGAGTAGGCGAAGCCTGACTAGCGCCGAGGGACATCGGTGCTGGACTCCGGTAAGTCACTGAAGGGGTTCTAACCCCTTCAGCAGCTTGGGATGGCGGGTGGGAGGGAGAGGGACACTACAGGGTCCTGCAGTGCCAGGAAAACAGATGGCACTGAAGAATCCCTTTAATAAATAAATTTAACAGCCATGCAAATAACGCCCTGACTGTCAGTGACTTGAACCCACATCAGGTCTTACATGAACACAAGAAGTACATTATAGGTATACAAACTACTACATTACATAAAAGTGGTACTAGAAAACACTTTTCTCATTTATTTTATTATCCCGCTTAATATATTTATTTTCATTCCAAGAGTAAAATAATCCAAAACAAAAAATTCTTCAAATACCATATGAAACACAAAAATGTGCTACAGAGCACTTAAAGATAAACTGTTTAAGAATTGTTTACATTTTAAATTACACGTAGTTGTGAAATGTATAGAGTGTATAAGATTTTATTGCTGTAGTTTATTTTATTTTTTCTATTTTTTTCCCCTATTAATTGAGGGCATAGTATCCTGCATTGGCTATTTTTTCCAGATCTGTTCCCACATCTTATATGTTTATTACACCAAGGGTCTTGGTTAGGGGTTAAAGAACTAATTTTTTTTTTAAATGTCACATGCCTAAATGTATTCTAATCCAGCCAATTCACTGTGGTATGTTTTGTTTAATGTAAATACTTTAGTTTGTCAGTAAGCATGGTTAATACAAAGTTAGTTTTGATTCATGTTTTTTTTTTTTTATCAGTGACTTTGAAAGAGGTCATGACTATCTGCAAAGTAATAAAATCAATCCATTTTCTTCAGCTCTCAGAATTTCTAACATTTTACAGTTGGTATGTGGTCTGTTTATTATAAACTCCCAACACATTTAAACAATCTTTAGCCTTAACATTTCACAGCTGTATATGGACACATTCGATTGATTGCAAGAGGGAAGAATGTCATGACAGTTTCACCTTATCTTATATCACCTACAGCACAGTTATTCCACCAGCTGCTCTCTCTTTAACACCCCGATTCTTAGAATCAGTGGAGTCTCTAGATTAGAAATTACAAATGTGGAGGCACCAAAGTCAAAAGTAGGGGGCGACTAATAATTGCAATGCAAAAGACCTACTGACAACGTTAAGGACACACACACTGCATTTGCACCGACACATTACATACAAAAACAAAACTAATTGCTTTGGAGCTTCTTGATATCCATCCATGTCACACAATGCTGTCACTTTTATTGCTTTGGGTTCTTCTCATGTACACTGCTCAAAAAAATAAAGGGAACACTTAAACAACACAATGTAACTCCAAGTCAATCACACTTCTGTGAAATCAAACTGTCCACTTAGGAAGAAACATTGAGTGACAATCAATTTCACATGCTGTTGTGCAAATGGGATAGACAACAGGTGGAAATAATAGGAAATTAGCAAGACACCCCCAATAAAGGAGTGGTTCTGCAGGTGGTGACCACAGACCACTTCTCAGTTCCTATGCTTCCTGGCTTAAGTGTTTTGGTCACTTTTGATTGCTGGCGGTGCTTTCACTCTAGTGGTAGTGTTACCGGAGGAATAACAGGAACAAACCGCAGAAGCCACACATAGAGATATGGACGCAAGTCTTCAGGAAGTAACAGGTCTTTTATTTACACACCGATCGGGTCTCAGATGAACTCCTGTTCCAAAAATATCTGAGAGGCAGAAAGCATGGTGCAGTGGCCTTTTGTTAGCAGCATATCCCCTCCCATAAAGTATAACCCCTCCTATATTCCTCAGACCAATCAGCACACGTGATATTCAAGATCACCTTATATGGGCAGACCACATGGCTCATTTCCTGCATTCCTGCATTCCTGCACATGCTCAGTATACTGATGACTCATCCAACTGTTTGTAATCAGATACTAATTAGCATATGCCATGTGAAGCTTTCCGCCTACTAAATTTTGACCATGCTGGAATCCCATCACAGTAGCATGAGACGGAGTCTACACAACCCACACAAGTGACTCAGGTAGTGCAGCTCATCCAGGATGGCACATCAATGCGAGCTGTGGCAAGAAGGTTTGCTGTGTCTGTCAGCGTAGTGTCCAGAGCATGGAGGCACTACCAGGAGACAGGCCAGTACATCAGGAGACGTGGAGGAGGCCGTAGGAGGGCAACAACCCAGCAGCAGGACCGCTACCTCTGCCTTTGTGCAAGGAGGAACAGGAGGAGCACTGCCAGAGCCCTGCAAAATGACCTCCAGCAGGCCACAAATGTGCATGTGTCTGCTCAAATGGTCAGAAACAGACTCCATGAGGGTGGTATGAGGGCCCGACGTCCACAGGTGGGGGTTGTGCTTACAGCCCAACACCGTGCAGGATGTTTGGCATTTGCCAGAGAACACCAAGATTGGCAAATTCGCCACTGGCCCCCTGTGCTCTTCACAGATGAAAGCAGGTTCACACTGAGCACATGTGACAGACGTGACAGAGTCTGGAGACGCCATGGAGAACGTTCTGCTGCCTGCAACATCCTCCAGCATGACCGGTTTGGCAGTGGGTCAGTAATGGTGTGGGGTGGCATTTCTTTGGGGGGCCGCACAGCCCTCCATGTGCTCGCCAGAGGTAGCCTGACTGCCATTAGGTACTGAGATGAGATCCTCAGACCCCTTGTGAGACCATATGCTGGTGCGGTTGGCCCTGGGTTCCTCCTAATGCAAGACAATGCTAGACCTCATGTGGCTGGAGTGTGTCAGCAGTTCCTGCAAGATGAAGGCATTGATGCTATGGACTGGCCCGCCCGTTCCCCAGACCTGAATCCAATTGAGCACATCTGGGACATCATGTCTCGCTCCATCCACCAATGTCACATTGCACCACAGACTGTCCAGGAGTTGGCAGATGCTTTAGTCCAGGTCTGGGAGGAGATCCCTCCGGAGACCATCCGCCACCTCATCAGGAGCATGCACAGGCATTGTAGGGAGGTCACATGGAGGCCACACACACTACTGAGCCTCATTTTGACTTGTTTTAAGGACATTACATCAAAGTTGGATCAGCCTGTAGTGTATTTTTCCATTTTAATTTTGAGTGTGACTCCAAATCCAGACCTCCATGGGTTGAAAAAATTGATTTCCATTTTTTAATTTTTGTGTGATTTTATTATCAGCACATTCAACTATGTAAAGAACAAAGTATTTCAGAAGAATATTTAATTCATTCAGATCTAGGATGTGTTATTTTTGTGTTCCCTTTATTTTTTTGAGCAGTGTATATATATATATATATAAATGTGTGTGTGTATGTATATATATATATATATATATATATATATATATATATATATATATATATATATATATATATATATATATATATATGTATATATATATATATAGTCCAAAATATTGTTGTATCCTTGCACACACACTCTCCAATAATATTGTGCCTGGTGCTATTAAGCCAATGCCAAAAATATACAAAAATATAAGGTACAAAAGGCAAGCACTCACGGTCTTTTCTGGTCTCTTTAAAAGGTTGTTCTTTATTTCATAGGTTAAAACTTGATGTGATCGACGTTTCAGCCAAACTTCATGGCTTTCATCAGGATCTTAACAGCTCAAAATACATCTTACAAATAACACACTTATATAGTAAAACAAATAATACAATCAATAATTAAAACACTTACCACCTGAGGCTGCACTGCTTCCACGGCGTTCTATCGCCGTCTCTGCGCATGCGTCACCCTCCCGCTACCCGGAAGTAGCGTGTTGACGTCATCGTTGCCGTGGATACCCGGTATGTTTACCTGGCTCCACGGCAACGCAGCGAGCAATATCCTCGCTCTTTTCACAGTCAGCCTAGGCGATCTAACTCTAACTCTGCATCTAATCAAAACATTAAAAACATATTAAACAAACAATATTTGACTATTTAGAGGGATCTTATTCATTTATGACTCACATTCCATTGTTTATAAAGGCTATTCCATATCTAGTATCTAGACATAATTATACAGTTAGGATCTTATCTGCATCCTACCATGCACCACTTATTAGATGTTTTTAAAGTTACAATTACAAATTATTTACAATAAACTATATTCCAATAGTCTCAAAGTGCTAAATATATCATTTCTATACAATAAAGTGCTAACATTTGTATATTAAAGTGAGACGTAGTAAATTAAAGTGATACTTGTGCTATTTATATACATCAAAGTGCTAACATTTGTATGATAAAGTGAAACATAGTATATTAAAGTGATACTTATACTGTTTATATACATCAAAGTGCTAAACATGCTGTATATGTACATTAAAGTGCTAACATTTTACCTAAAGTGCAACTAATTTATTAAAGTGATACACGTGTAGTTTATATACATCAAAGTGCTACATGTGCTATTATTATGTACTATTTATTGGTCACCGAAGTATTACTCTCTTTGTTGCTGCTATCAACTACCTAGTTACTGTGCTTCAGTGATCTTTCAACATATTATATACTTTCAAAGTGCTAAAAGAATATATATTATACTATTATGTACAAAAATAGAGGGATAATAGATCTACTAGTGTCTTATATATACATTATTTACATAAAGCCTCATTGCAAATTCTATTGTATATCGTACCTATATATTAACTTAATTTATCCTATCAATGAGTCATATTCATTATAGTAATGCTCTTTGCTCAAAGAGGTATTATTTAAGATAGATAATTGATAATTGGGTACAGTCCTTTATCTGAGCAAATAGGATAAGATCTACAACTTTATATTTTATATTTTAATTCGTTATATTATATCTCCATATAACCTTTTTATTGATATAAATTCTTCCTCTAATTCTAGTTAAAATATATGTATTTTAATAACTCAAAGGAGGCAAACAATTATTTCAACATTACTCATATATATGGATGATATGATATCATCTCGTTCAATCCTCTTGGAGCCACAGTTTCCAATTCTTGTATCCAGAATGTCTCTCTTCTCAGTAGGGCATTACCCCTATCTCCACTTCTTCTAGAACAAGGTATCCAATCAATTGCCACGAATTTTAACATAGTCAAAGAATGTTTGTATTCTAAAAAATGCTTCGCCACAGGTTTGTCTGTGTATCCGTCTCTGTAGGCAGTTCTTATATTGGATCTATGACCCCTAATTCTGTCACAGAGCTGCGTTTCAGTTTTCCCTATGTAAACCAAGCCACAAGGGCACAATATTTTATATATTACATGGGTCATCTTACACGTAATGGTGTGGCGGATTTTATACATCTTATTTTTATGTGGATGGTTAAACTTACGTGCTGGCACCATATGACTACACATCACACATCCTAGGCAGCGCACACTGCCTCTTACTTGTGTTATCTTCTGTTCAGTGTAGCTCTCCACAGGGTCTGTTTTCATTAATATATCTTTTAAATTTCTGTTTCTTCGATAGCAAATACGTGGTGATTGCTTAAATTCTTTTGGCAAACTATTGTCACATGCCAACATATTCCAATTACGTTTTACAATGCTGTTTATTTTCTGTGATTTGCTGTGGAATGTCATGGGAAAAATCAATTTGGGGACTTCTGTGATGTCTTGTAGCGTGGTCGCATTCTCTTCTGCTTCTTCCAACGCTTTGTCTAAGACTCTTTCACTATACCCTCTATCTAGAAATTTCATTTTCATTTCTTGTAATTGTATTCGTTTAGTTGTTTCCTTTGAATTATTTCTCATGACCCTAAGAAACTGAGCTTTAGGTATAGACTTGATCAGATTTTTTGGATGTGCACTGTTGTAATGTAGTATGGTGTTTCTATCGGTAGGTTTAGAGTAGAGACAATAGACCATTCTGTGATCTTCCACGGATAATTCCACATCTAGAAATTGTACTCTTTCCGTACTCACATTGGCCGTCATCCGTATCGGTGTTGGAAGTTGATTTATGAACTCAACCATTTCTTGCGCTTGCAATTTCGTACCACGCCAGATTATCAGAATATCATCTATAAAGCGAAAGTACTTTATGATGTTCCTTTTAAATGGCTCTAATATATATTCTGTCTCAAAGGTGTACATATAAGAATTGGCGTACATAGGCGCCATAGCCGCTCCCATGGATGTCCCTGATATTTGCATGTACCACTGTTCTTCGAACCGGAAATAGTTATTTTTCAAGGCAACCTCCAATAATTCCAAGGTATATTCAATAGGGGGACCTTTATATTTTAATGAAGCACATAGGACTTGTCTCATAGCCTCTATACCACCATCATGCGGGATGATGGTATAGAGGCTACTGACGTCCATCGTAATAAGTACGGGTGATTCTTCTTCTATATATAGATTTTGAAGTGCCACCAATAATGAAGGTGTATCTCTAATGCATGTATGTAGATCATGTACTGTGTCTTTAAACATAGCGTCTAGCCATTTCCCTATAGGTTGTAGTACCCCGCCTATTGCTGATACTATAGGTCGTCCCGGGGGGTCTGTTCGACTCTTATGTATCTTGGGAATTGTGTACATGATGGGTGTCCTCGGATGCTTTTGTATCAAATATAAATAGAGATTTTGATCTATATAGTTAGCTCTCAGTCCTATATCAAGGATCTCTTCCACCCTTCTTTGTACTTCTCTAGTTGGATCACCCTTAAGTAACTTATAGGTTTTTTCATCCATTAATTGTCTTCTTACTTCCATTGCATATTTATCATAGTCCATGATGACTATACCCCCGCCTTTATCGGCGGGGCGTATTACGATGGAAGGATCTTTCGCTAGGTTTTCCAAAAGGTGTCTTTGTGCTTTATTCAAGTTATTTCCCATGTGGTTAGGTTGTTTCAATTCTTCCATTGTTTCTATTTGTACCGTAGATAGAAATGTTTTAATGTTGGCTTTAGAGTTAGGTGGATCAAAGTGTGATTTTGGTTTAAATTGAATCTCAGTCGCTTTATGGTATTGATTTGCTGGTTGCTGTGTTTTCCCTTTATTAAAGTAATCTTTAAGTCGTAGATTTCTTCCAAAATTAAATAATTCTACGTTCCATGCGAATATATTTGGTCTAGCCGTAGGTACAAATGAGAGTCCTAATTTTAGGATCTCTATTTCTTTCTCATCCAACTTACGTTGAGAGAGATTGAAAACTGGCACTACCTTTTCAGTGGTGGTTTCCCACGGGCTATGTATTTTCCCCTTATGGCCTCTTCTTGTCCTGTGCCGGTTCCGCCTCTGCCTCTGCTTCTCGTCATAGTGCCCATTTGTGTTGTATCTAAAAAAGTTTCATCATTTTGTTGCTCTGCATCGGATGCCGACTCAGCCGATGTGACATCTATTGTGTGTTGCTTTGGGCGTATAATTTTCTTGCGTGGCCTTCTTGGTCTCCTTTGATGTTCCCCACTTAACCACTTATAGACGCGATGCTCTACGTAGTCCTGTTGAACATATTCAAATTTTTGCTTTTTAAATCTAATAAGATCATTTTTGTATTTCAATAATTCTTCCTTTAATTTGTCCAGCAATTTCATACCTTCTGGCGACGCCAATAATACAGCATGTTCCATTTCAACTTCTATTATTTTCCGTGTAATATTCTCAAACTCCGTTTTCACATCCTGGATTATAATCAACATAAGATCTAGAGATGCTTTGTTTAAAACTGAAATCCAATCTCGGCAAACTTTGGCTTTCATCCTCCCAATTGTAGGGATATTCATGATACGAAACCCTCGTGGGATCCTTTTAGCCTTATAGTAGTCCGAGAGAAATAATCCGTGAAGATCTAGATCAATCCTTTTCCTATGTAGCTTTAAGAGTTGAAAGTATATATCCTTACTAGTAGTATTATATGGCAAATCCGTGCTAGATTGCACCCAACCTATAGGGAAATGGCTAGACGCTATGTTTAAAGACACAGTACATGATCTACATACATGCATTAGAGATACACCTTCATTATTGGTGGCACTTCAAAATCTATATATAGAAGAAGAATCACCCGTACTTATTACGATGGACGTCAGTAGCCTCTATACCATCATCCCGCATGATGGTGGTATAGAGGCTATGAGACAAGTCCTATGTGCTTCATTAAAATATAAAGGTCCCCCTATTGAATATACCTTGGAATTATTGGAGGTTGCATTGAAAAATAACTATTTCCGGTTCGAAGAACAGTGGTACATGCAAATATCAGGGACATCCATGGGAGCGGCTATGGCGCCTATGTACGCCAATTCTTATATGTACACCTTTGAGACAGAATATATATTAGAGCCATTTAAAAGGAACATCATAAAGTACTTTCGCTTTATAGATGATATTCTGATAATCTGGCGTGGTACGAAATTGCAAGCGCAAGAAATGGTTGAGTTCATAAATCAACTTCCAACACCGATACGGATGACGGCCAATGTGAGTACGGAAAGAGTACAATTTCTAGATGTGGAATTATCCGTGGAAGATCACAGAATGGTCTATTGTCTCTACTCTAAACCTACCGATAGAAACACCATACTACATTACAACAGTGCACATCCAAAAAATCTGATCAAGTCTATACCTAAAGCTCAGTTTCTTAGGGTCATGAGAAATAATTCAAAGGAAACAACTAAACGAATACAATTACAAGAAATGAAAATGAAATTTCTAGATAGAGGGTATAGTGAAAGAGTCTTAGACAAAGCGTTGGAAGAAGCAGAAGAGAATGCGACCACGCTACAAGACATCACAGAAGTCCCCAAATTGATTTTTCCCATGACATTCCACAGCAAATCACAGAAAATAAACAGCATTGTAAAACGTAATTGGAATATGTTGGCATGTGACAACAGTTTGCCAAAAGAATTTAAGCAATCACCACGTATTTGCTATCGAAGAAACAGAAATTTAAAAGATATATTAATGAAAACAGACCCTGTGGAGAGCTACACTGAACAGAAGATAACACAAGTAAGAGGCAGTGTGCGCTGCCTAGGATGTGTGACGTGTAGTCATATGGTGCCAGCACGTAAGTTTAACCATCCACATAAAAATAAGATGTATAAAATCCGCCACACCATTACGTGTAAGATGACCCATGTAATATATAAAATATCGTGCCCTTGTGGCTTGGTTTACATAGGGAAAACTGAAACGCAGCTCTGTGACAGAATTAGGGGTCATAGATCCAATATAAGAACTGCCTACAGAGACGGATACACAGACAAACCTGTGGCGAAGCATTTTTTAGAATACAAACATTCTTTGACTATGTTAAAATTCGTGGCAATTGATTGGATACCTTGTTCTAGAAGAGGTGGAGATAGGGGTAATGCCCTACTGAGAAGAGAGACATTCTGGATACAAGAATTGGAAACTGTGGCTCCAAGAGGATTGAACGAGATGATATCATATCATCCATATATATGAGTAATGTTGAAATAATTGTTTGCCTCCTTTGAGTTATTAAAATACATATATTTTAACTAGAATTAGAGGAAGAATTTATATCAATAAAAAGGTTATATGGAGATATAATATAACGAATTAAAATATAAAATATAAAGTTGTAGATCTTATCCTATTTGCTCAGATAAAGGACTGTACCCAATTATCAATTATCTATCTTAAATAATACCTCTTTGAGCAAAGAGCATTACTATAATGAATATGACTCATTGATAGGATAAATTAAGTTAATATATAGGTACGATATACAATAGAATTTGCAATGAGGCTTTATGTAAATAATGTATATATAAGACACTAGTAGATCTATTATCCCTCTATTTTTGTACATAATAGTATAATATATATTCTTTTAGCACTTTGAAAGTATATAATATGTTGAAAGATCACTGAAGCACAGTAACTAGGTAGTTGATAGCAGCAACAAAGAGAGTAATACTTCGGTGACCAATAAATAGTACATAATAATAGCACATGTAGCACTTTGATGTATATAAACTACACGTGTATCACTTTAATAAATTAGTTGCACTTTAGGTAAAATGTTAGCACTTTAATGTACATATACAGCATGTTTAGCACTTTGATGTATATAAACAGTATAAGTATCACTTTAATATACTATGTTTCACTTTATCATACAAATGTTAGCACTTTGATGTATATAAATAGCACAAGTATCACTTTAATTTACTACGTCTCACTTTAATATACAAATGTTAGCACTTTATTGTATAGAAATGATATATTTAGCACTTTGAGACTATTGGAATATAGTTTATTGTAAATAATTTGTAATTGTAACTTTAAAAACATCTAATAAGTGGTGCATGGTAGGATGCAGATAAGATCCTAACTGTATAATTATGTCTAGATACTAGATATGGAATAGCCTTTATAAACAATGGAATGTGAGTCATAAATGAATAAGATCCCTCTAAATAGTTAAATATTGTTTGTTTAATATGTTTTTAATGTTTTGATTAGATGCAGAGTTAGAGTTAGATCGCCTAGGCTGACTGTGAAAAGAGCGAGGATATTGCTCGCTGCGTTGCCGTGGAGCCAGGTAAACATACCGGGTATCCACGGCAACGATGACGTCAACACGCTACTTCCGGGTAGCGGGAGGGTGACGCATGCGCAGAGACGGCGATAGAACGCCGTGGAAGCAGTGCAGCCTCAGGTGGTAAGTGTTTTAATTATTGATTGTATTATTTGTTTTACTATATAAGTGTGTTATTTGTAAGATGTATTTTGAGCTGTTAAGATCCTGATGAAAGCCATGAAGTTTGGCTGAAACGTCGATCACATCAAGTTTTAACCTATGAAATAAAGAACAACCTTTTAAAGAGACCAGAAAAGACTGTGAGTGCTTGCCTTTTGTACCTTATATTTTTATGTATATATATATATATATATATATATATATATATGTATATGTGTATATATATATATATATATACAGTCAAGTCCATAAATATTGGGACAACGACACAATTCTTATCTTTTTGGCTCTATACACCAACACAATGGATTTAAAATGAAATGAACAAGATATGCTTTAAGTGCAGACTTTCAGCTTTAATTTGAGGGTATTTACATCCAAATCAGGTGAATGGTGTAGGAATTACAACAGTTTGTATATGTGCCTCCCACTTTTCAAGGGACCAAAAGTAATGGGACAATTGGCTGCTCAGCTGTTCCATGGCCAGGTGTGTGTTATTCCCTCATTATCCCATTTACAAGGAGCAGATAAAAGGTCCAGAGTTCATTTCAAGTGTGCTATTTGCATTTTGAATCTGTTGCTGTCAACTCTCAATATGAGATCCATAGAGCTGTCACTATCAGTGAAGCAAGCCATCAGCTGAAAAAAACAAAACAAACCCATCAGAGAGATAGCAAAAACATTAGGTGTGGCCAAATCAACTGTTTGGAACATCCTTAAAAAGAAAGAACGCACCGGTGAGCTCAGCAACACCAAAAGGCCCGGAAGACCACGGAAAACAACTGTGGTGGATGACCGAAGAATTCTTTCCCTGGTGAAGAAAACACTCTTCACAGTTGGCCAGATCAAGAACACTCTCCAGGAGGTAGGTGTATGTGTGTCAAAGTCAACAATCAAGAGAAGACTTCACCAGAGTGAATACAGAGGGTTCACCACAAGATGTAAACCATTGGTGAGCCTCAAAAACAGGAAGGCCAGATTCGAGTTTGCAAAACAACATCTAAAAAAGCCTTCACAGTTCTGGAACAGCATCCTATGGACAGATGAGACCAAGATCAATTTGTACCAGAGTGATGGGAAGAGAAGAGTATGGAGAAGGAAAGGAACTGCTCATGATCCAAAGCATACCACCTCATCAGTGAAGCATGGTGCTGGTAGTGTCATGGCGTGGGCATGTATGGCTGCCAATTGAACTGGTTCTCTTGTATTTATTGATAACGTGACTGCTGACAAAAGCAGCAGGATGAATTCTAAAGTGTTTCGGGCAATATTATCTGCTCATATTCAGCCAAATGCTTCAGAACTCATTGGACGGCGCTTCACAGTGCAGATGGACAATGACCCGAAGCATACTGCAAAAGCAACCAAAGAGTTTTTTAAGGGAAAGAAGTGGAATGTTATGCAATGGCCAAGTCAATCACATGACCTGAATCCGATTGAGCATGCATTTCACTTGATGAAGACAAAACTGAAGGGAAAATGCCCCAAGAACAAGCAGGAACTGAAGACAGTTGCAGTAGAGGCCTGGCAGAGCATCTCCTGGAATGAAACCCAGCGTCTGGTTATGTCTATGCGTTCCAGGCTGTAATTGACTGCAAAGAATTTGCAACCATGTATTAAAAAGTGAAAGTTTGATTTATGACTGTTAATCTGTCCCATTACTTTTGGTCCCTTAAAAAGTGGGAGGCATGTATACAAACTGTTGTAATTGAAGATTATGCTAGCTTTAGTGTACAGATAATCTTAATTTTAATAATGACAGGAGGCGAGTATTTTGCATAATCTTTCTTTACTATCTCCATAGCAGCAAAGAAAAGAGTGACAAAACTTTTAACCAATCACAACGTAGAATAGGGTATAAGAGGTGTTACCTATGACATAATTTCCTCTTTAAAAATTGCGACATCACAAGTTCATAAATTTAGAAAATAACAGAACAACTGAGAAGTCCATAGAACAAGAAACTGGAAACTTAATCAGAATAAATTGAACCGGAACAGGTAGAATGCAGACGAAGGCGTCTCCTTGTCAAACGATGGTCTACCAAGACCTGATGATAAATCTCCTGATGCGATGATGACGACATCTTGTATGGAGACTTTAATGATTCCGTGTAGCTTCTGGTTAAGCTGAAACGAGAGTATAAGGTGCGTTAGAGTCCAGAAGTGATTGTATAAAACAAAGGATGTCTGTCCCGTAATTCAACTTTAATATCGTCTAGTAACATGATAATAATAAACTAAACGTCCTCCCTTAGTGGTGTTAAATAAGTATCCCACCCAGACAATATATATATAGCTCTATAAGCAAAGGTAAATAAGGCATTTAAACAAGAGCTACCGCGTCAGGTATTATACCAACATATGAGAGAGCAAAGTGTAGAAGGTAGAAGTGAAAATGAAAGGGAGGGAAGAACGAAAGAGAACAGGGAGGGAAAATACTCGCCTCCTGTCATTATTAAAAATTAAGATTATCTGTACACTAAAGCTAGCATAATCTTCAATTTTATCACATGACAG
>OW240918.1:44351065-44530659 GCA_933207985.1 Pelobates cultripes | reverse complement strand
TTTTAATGCGTTTAGCATATAATACCAGACTCCAAATTATTATTTTTTTTTTAAATAAATTATTTGTAAATGGTCCTAAATACAGCTCGTTTGATCAATGTCCTCATCAACCTATTGTTCTTGTAACAGTTTGTAATTTTCCCATTTATTGTTAATTTCTCCCTTTATTATATTGTAAAGCGCTGCTGAATAAATTATATAAATGCTAATAATAATAACTAGCTGCAGTTAATAGTTCCCCAGCTCAGTGTTTCCCTATATCAGTGGTCCTCCTGTTGCCACACAGCAATGGGTGGTTTCATTCTGGACCAGTTCCAGTGGTTATAGTCGCTGTAGAATGCTGAGATGCTAATCTCCGTTGACACAGTGGGCAGTCGCAGTATGATTGACCCCAGCCAGCGGTGCAGGGGTTACCTCGTGCTCTCAGCCAGGCGTGTGCCGCAGGCGGTTGATTTTGTCCCCCCCGCCCCTCCGTATGGCCCCCGTTGCTCGCACAGTGAGCCGCACATGCGCACTGCATCCACTCCCCGCCCTCCCTCCTCCCTCCCAGCTCGGCTGGCTGTACCTCTCCCCTCCTCACCATAGCTGGGCACAGGGAGGGCTTCCTGTCTGCACCGCACAGAGGGTCTCTGTCTGTCCGAGCAGGGCACCGGCTGGAGGACCGCCGCAAGGTACGGGGGAGCTGGGTATCACCGGGTATGGGTATCATTTCCATGGCTGTCCTCTGGCTGCTCAGCCACTCCTCCCCTGTAAGCCAGCCGCGATTCCCATGAGACCCATCCAGCCATGGTGACTGATTGTTATGAGGATCATGGTCCATGACAGCAAGAGTGTCAGAGATCAGCCATCACTGGCAGGCAGTGCCTGGATACTGTGTGTGTCTGAACAATCCTGTAAGATGGTCGGCCAATTCAATACTGAGCATTCATGTAGCCCTGTGATGGCTATTACAGTGATGGCAGGCTGTGCATGCAGTGTGTACTGGCCACTATTGTGATGGCAGGCTGTGCATGCAGTGTGTACTGGCCACTATTGTGATGGCAGGCTGTGCATGCAGTGTGTACTGGCCACTATTGTGATGGCAGGCTGTGCATGCAGTGTGTACTGGCCACTATTGTGATGGCAGGCTGTGCATGCAGTGTGTACTGGCCACTATTGTGATGGCAGGCTGTGCATGCAGTGTGTACTGGCCACTATTGTCATGGCAGGCTGTGCATGCAGTGTGTGCTGGCCATTATTGTGGTGGCAGGCTGTGCATGCAGAGTGTGGTGGCAGGCTGTGCATGCAGAGTGTGGTGGCAGGCTGTGCATGCAGAGTGTGGTGGCAGGCTGTGCATGCAGAGTGTGGTGGCAGGCTGTGCATGCAGAGTGTGGTGGCAGGCTGTGCATGCAGTGTGTGGTGGCAGGCTGTGCATGCAGTGTGTCAGCGTGTGCTGGCCATTATTGTGGTGGCAGGCTGTGCATGCTTTGTTTTGTGTGTTGGCAAGATGTGTATGCAGTGTGTTGGCAAGTGCAGTGTGTTGGTAGGCTGTGTATGCAGTGCAGTGTGCTGGCAGGCTGTGTATGGAGTGCAATGTCTGTTATTGTTCAGTGTACTGGCCATTATTGTGATGGCAGGCTGTGCATGCAGTGTGTACTGGCCATTATTGTGATGGCAGGCTGTGCATGCTTTGTGTTGTGCTGTGCGCTGGCAGGATGTGCATGCGGTGCACTGGCAGACTTTGCGTTAAGTGTGGTCTGTTGGTTTGAAATGTGATGACTATTAGTGTAATGACAGGCTGCACATGTAGCTTTATGTAGTTTACTGCTGTTGATAAGTGTACTGACAGGCAGTGTATTGAGTGTGCTGGCTTTTAATATAATGGCAGACTTTGCATGCATTATGTTGGCTATTAGTGTAATGACAGACTGCATGCAGTGTGCATGCTATTTGGGCAATGTCAGGCAGTGCATGCAATGTGTCTGCTACTAGAGCAATGGCAGTTGGTGCATGGAGTGTGCAGGCTATTTGTGTAATGGTTGGTGGCGGGTGCAGTGCGCCGACTGTTAGGGCAATGGCAGGCGGTGCGCCGACTGTTAGGGCAATGGCAGGCGGTGCGCCGACTGTTAGGGCAATGGCAGGCGGTGCGCCGACTGTTAGGGCAATGGCAGGCGGTGCGCCGACTGTTAGGGCAATGGCAGGCGGTGCGCCGACTGTTAGGGCAATGGCTTGCGGTGCGCCGGTTGTGAGGGCAATGGCTTGCGGTGTGCTGGGCTGTCTGTTAGGGCAATGGCAGATACAGAAACAGCAAGTTGGACATTATAGTAGTAAAGTGAAAGGTAACGACAGTCTGGCAGTGGTACAGGATGGTTGTGGTCTGTGTTATGGCTGTGTTTTAATACAGTGGGATGGTTGTATGCACTGTCATGGTACATTAAAGGAAAGATGAATAGTCAGATGGTAGTGTGCAGTGTGTTGGTAGAGTAATAGCATGCAGTGCACAGGCAATCTATTGTTACAGCATTGCAGGGTGCACATTTGTTTGATATTGTGCAGTGTTACAGTAACGATTTAGTGCATTAATACGACATGGTACAGTGGTGGCAGTTTCAGCACTTTGGTAGTAAAAACATCTGAACTTGATGAATGCCTATTTTTCAGCCTACATATCTATGTATAATGTGATGTTGGTATGATCAGTTTGATGTCATGTTCAGTATTGGAATGACTGCCATGGTAGTGAGTAGTTTCATGGCTTTGCGTCAATATCCGCATTAGATCAATGTGCACTGAATGCACTCCGGTGTTCTAGAAGTGTAGTGCTACTTTAGCGTGATAGTTGAATGTGCTGACCGGATGTACAGTATTGGTAATGTGGAATGTGATTTTGTATTGTGTGTTATGATAGATGGCCTGACTTCCCCATGTTTTTCTGCACAATTTAAGGACCAGTTTGGGTACCATAACAACTTAATTGAAGTTAAATTGTTATGGTGCCAGGAAGTCCCTGGGGTTGACTTAGCTTAAGGGGTTAAACCTTTCTCATTAAAACTGGCTTTCAAAAGGGTAAAAAAATTTTCAAGCCAGTTTTATGAACTGGGATTCACTGATTGGCTGACAGCCTAAGCTGAATGCTCTCAGCCAATCAACAGTGCCACTGCCCGATTCTGTAAGAGTCTTTGTAATTTCCTGATTTTTGAGAAAACGGAAGAACAGAGAGACAGAGTGATTATAGCACTGGTACACAGACTTTGGCCTTAAACAATTTGAGAATGGTTCAACATCTTAAGTTGAGTCAGCACCAGGGACCTCCTGGCACCATAACAACTTCAATTTGATTGCATTGTTATGGTGCCCAGAGTGTTCCTTTAAACTGTATGTGATTCTGTGGTGGCCCATTGTGTTAAGAGCACTGAAATAATAGTATTTACACAAAATGTACATTTGAATGGGTTTTGTTGTATTTGAGGTTTTCTTGGAGAATATACATATAACTGTTGGGGACCAGAGTATGACCTAGTGGTGTTAGTGAATTTGTATGCGAGACACCATGCACAATGACTGCTATCACTAGATCCTAGTTCAGGTAAAAACTATATGGCAGTGTTTATGCTAGATGTTTTAGGGTATTTTTCCTTATTCCACTTTATACTATCTGAATATATATTTTCAATACAGAAAATGTTTTCTAAAGTCACATGAGCAATTGTATACCATATTGTGTTGATTGTCGATGTTTAGTTATTGACCCTAGTTAAAAAGGACAGAGCATCAGTTATGATGTTTAGTTGTTGTTATAGGGATGTTCGGTGAGGGTTTTATGTAGGTAGCTTTGCAAGTATTTGCTCTATTGAGCAACACAAAAATGGCAATGTAGAGAGCAGAATGTGTCTGATATCACTGACAATTTCAGCTGGTAGCTTGGCAGGCTTGTTTGGAACAATTCATTTTTTTCACTTGTCAGCTTAAGTAAAGGGTAGCTAAAATAATCTACCAAAGTGAGGCAGAGCAAGACCTCAACACCAGCAGGTTATAAAATCACTTATTACATCTAGCTGACAGTAGTGTTAAGAGGTCATTGGGTACCATCAGCATGTGTATTTAGTTTGGATTATCTGTATTCTACTAGTATAAAAAGGAGCATTAATTCTCATCTTGAAAATATAATTTTGCATCTTTAAGACCACGCCTTGAATATTATGTGCAATTTTGGGCACCTGTTCTAAAGAAGTATATTTTTTGCACTAGAAAAAGTGCAGAGGTTGGGCTATAAAATTTATAAAAGAAATTGAGCATTTTAGTTATGAAGGTTAACAAATGTACATTTTTTTTTGTTTAGAAAAATGGTGCCTCAGGAGGCATATGATAGCATTATACAAATATATTCAATACAAACAGTTTATGAATCTATTCATAAACCGGAATATACGTAGGACACAATGTCGCGCATTTAGACTGGAAGAAAGGAGATTTGGTCTAAGGCAAAGGAAAGGGTTTTACAGTAAAAACAATAAGGATACGGAATTATCAGAATCTGTACAGATATTTAAACATAAAATGGATGAAAACACTGCGGAATCTGTTGAGCTATATAAATGGCAATAATAATAATTTCAAAATCATAATATTTTTAATTTGTGGGGTTGTAGCTTCTTGATCCAAGAAGAGATCTGACTGCCATTCTGGGGCCAAGAAGGATTTTTCCCCTTAGTTTGATAGAAAATTGGAAAGCACCTCAAACTGTTTTTGTTTTGTTTTTTTGCCTTCTTTTGGATCAACTGCAAAAAAAACCAAAAAAAACATGGAAGAAAGACTGAACTTGATGGACACATGTCTTTTTTCTGCCTATATATTTATGTTTCTTAGACTTTCACAAAGGAATATGTACTTGTGTAGTTTTAAAGTGCTTACGTGTCTTCCTATTACTTATTATGTATTGTGGTCAGATTGTAATATTGTCTGGTGGTTTTTGGAGTTATACTCTTTTCTGTAAATTTTTCATATGCTCATATGTAAGGGTTATTCATTAAACTGTGAAATATGAGGGATTCATCTGGGATTTACACGTTTTCATTCAAAATAGTTTACGTAGAAACATTCTTAAAGCTAGTTACAGTTTCACCTCTGCAATTTTGGCTTTAAATTACCATTTCCATAGTGAATTGGATTTGGCTTTAATTTAGTAACCACTGATGGATTCCCAGCAGTTAATCATTTAGTGAATAACCTGAACAGTTATCAAGAATTCAAAGATAATTTACATTTTTAAGCGGAAATAGCCTAACTAAAAACATATCGGGCTTTCTCATTTTATAGTTATACTGTTTTATCACACTAAAAAATAAAAAAAAAAAAAAAAATTGATGTAAAGAAACTGTTGATTCTGAGTCAAGCACAATATATATCTATCTAAAAGTTAGGGTTTGATAGTTTTTTTTTTTTTTATAGATTTCTTTTTATATAAAGGGACTCTAAAAGTGTTAGCAATACAAACCTGAATTGCTAACACTTTAGTGCCCCTGTCCTGTTCTTCCCCCATCCCTAGTTTGAGCATTGAGCGTTAAATTTAAAAAAAAACCCACTTTTTTTAAAGCATTAAAACTTCCCCAGAACGGCTTACCTCTTGTCTTCCCTCATTGTGGAGCAGGCATGACATCCTCTGTAATGGTCCAATACAATGACCATTACAGAGCAGAACTGGGGACCTGCTGCATTCCTATGGGCTTCTGCGTTACGTGACCAGGTTCGCCTCTAGTGGCTAGAGGGGCAATAACCCTGCAATGTAAGCAAAGGACGTGGCCACTGTACCCAAACCACTCAATGAGTTTAGATGCTGGGCAAAACATACAAATTCCTTAACTCTTGCAGTGCTGTACCCAAACGTATCTACGGCACTTCCCTGGTTGTCCGAGTGCACATGAGCATGCTTGAGGCATCATGGGTAGCAAAGTCCCCCAGAACATATAAGTGCAGTGGAGGTAAGTATGTGTTTATTTTAATGACGTCTACTGCTTTTATTTACCCAGTAATTGCTATAATATAATTTAAATCGCAAGAACTGTCGCTACTTTGGAAGTGACTGTTCCCTTTTCAATGTAAAATCTTATATCCGATCATTGTGAATTTGTATTTGCATAAAATTGTAAGTTTGTAAGCTCTTCACTGCTGTTTTATTGTACCTACTGCTTATGTGTTGAATTCTTTTTACTAGGAAACTTGTTCAGTTTTTATATAATAAAAAAGATCACTACTGCGATACATTTTCTAGTCCCCACTAGGTATTTATAAGGGACCAGAAAGTTTAAAAACAAACAATAAAAAAACCCACAGTGTTTTTGTAACAAGGCAAGGCTGCTTCACACTAACTGAAATATAAATGAGTTACTTTATTTCTTTAGCGTTGGGACAGAATGATTCAAAATATATTACTTCTTTCATTACAGTAAGAAAAGTTGCAGCAAGAGATATTCTAAGCATCTAAATGCAACCATTCATTTTATATAGTGTCATTCATATGATTATCCCTTAGTTGTCTTTCATGGAAAATGAGTTATGTTGCAAAAACAAAATAAAGCTTATATTTTCCCATATATTTTCCCTCCCCTTATGGATGAGTTCAAACAGCATAAAGCAGTACATATATCTAAATGGACTCTAAATTATGTTTTGCCACACTTACAGAGATAACACATTACATAAAATTTTTAAGCCATTGTAAATGCATCTGAATGTGCCTCATTTGTGGGATATACCTTACTTTTCTTGAATATTGATCCGACTGTACGATACCCACCTACCTTTCAGCTTAGATTATATCAGTGCTGCAAAGGCTCTTGGCCCTTCCAGTTCTAGTAGCCAAGCCCCATCTCGTTTGTCTGATTGCCTTGACACGTACACCTCTGAGTGCTCCTAATTTTGATTCCTAGTTAATGCTTCCCTGTTTTCTTTTCTAGAACTGTGTTGTGCCAACACTAGCGCTATCCATTCGGATGTTATTAATATTTGATGGCATGGTCTGTTTTAGGGATCGACTGACATATGTTTTTTAGAGCCAATACCGATAATCTGTGACTTTTAGGCTGATAGCTTAGCGATATTCTGTACATTTACTGTATTTTTAATCTTTTTTTTTTAATTGGTAAAGGCACAAATTATACATGCCAGTCAGATTTTTTATGTTTTCAAGAATATTTATATGTGTGTGTAGTGGATGCAGTGAGATTATTTGATTTAGTCAATGCAGTGTGTGTGTTTGTGTAGTGGATTCAGTGTGTGTGTTTGGGTAGTGGATGCAGTGTGTTTGTGTGTAAATATGTGCGGTAGGAAATCCTCTCCTCCCCACCCCTTACCTGTCTCTTAGTGCCCCCACTATTCCCCTGTTCCTCTCCCTTCTTTTTTAGTGGTCTCCCCACCCTACCCCAGTGTTCCTTTTCCATTTCCTCTCCTGTACCTTAGTGTCCTCCCTTAATGTTCCTCTCTCCCCCGTAGTGTTCTTCACCCCACTCCATTGTCCCGTAGTGTTCTTCACCCCACTCCATTGTCCCGTAGTGTTCTTCACCTCACTCCATTGTCCCGTAGTGTTCTTCACCCCACTCCATTGTCCCGTAGTGTTCTTCACCCCACTCCATGGTCCCGTAGTGTTCTTCACCCCACTCCATGGTCCCGTAGTGTTCTTCACCCCACTCCATGGTCCCGTAGTGTTCTTCACCCCACTCCATGGTCCCGTAGTGTTCTTCACCCCACTCCATGGTCCCGTAGTGTTCTTCACCCCACTCCATGGTCCCGTAGTGTTCTTCACCCCACTCCATGGTCCCGTAGTGTTCTTCACCCCACTCCATGGTCCCGTAGTGTTCTTCACCCCACTCCATGGTCCCGTAGTGTTCTTCACCCCACTCCATGGTCCCGTAGTGTTCTTCACCCCACCCATGGTCCCCGTAGTGTTCTTCACCCCACCTACGGTCCCGTGAGTGTTCTTCACCCCACTCCATGGTCCCGTGAGTGCTCCTTCACCCCACTCCATGGTCCCCGTAGTGCTCCTTCTCACCCCACTCCATGGTCCCGTAGTGTTCTTCTCACCCACCCATGGTCCCGCAGTGCTCTTCACCCCACCCATGGTCCCGTGAGTGTTCCTTAACCACCCCCACCTCGGGTCCCGTAGTGCTCCAACCACCCCCACCCCGGTCCCGTGAGGTACCTTCACCACCCCCACCCCTCGGGTCCCGTAGTGTTCCCAACCACCCCCGGGTCCCAGTGTTCTTAACCACCCCCGGGTCCCGTGAGTGCTCCTTAACCACCCCCGGGTCCCGTGAGTGTTCTTAACCACCCCGGGTCCCGTGAGTGTTCCCAACCACCCCCCGGGTCCCGTAGTGTTCCTAACTACTCCCCCACCCCCCTCGGGTCCCGTGAGTGTTCCCAACCACCCCCACCCCTCGTCCCTGTAGTGTTCCTTAACCACCCCCACCCCCCTCGGTCCCGTGAGTGTTCCTTAACCACTCCCCACCCCCGGGTCCTCAGAGTGTTCCTAACCACTCCCACCCTCGGGTCCCGTAGTGTTCCTTAACCACCCCCACCCCCGGTCCCTGCAGAGTGTTCCTAACCACCCCCACCCCGGTCCCGTAGTGTTCCTTAACCACCCCCACCCCCGGGTCCCGTAGTGTTCCTTAACCACCCCCACCCCCGGGTCCCGTAGTGTTCCTTAATAGGGATCGACCGATATTGATTTTTTTAGAGCCGATACCGATAATCTGTTAACTTTCAGGCCGATAGCCGATAACTTGCCGATATCCTGTACATTTACCATTTTGAAAAAATAAACTATTTCTAAAAGGTAAATGCACAAAATATAAAAGCCACATGCACTGGATGCAGTGTGCTTAGACAGTGGAGCTGTGTATATTTGTGTAGTGTGTATATATAATGAATGCAGGGTGTGTTTGTGTAGTGTGTATAGTTAATGCAGTGACTGTGTAGTGTGTATATAATGAATGCAGAGTGTGTGTTTGTGTAGTGTGTGGTGTATAAAGGGAATGCAGTGTGTGTGTGTGTGTGTGTAAAGTGAATGCAGTGTTGTGTGTGTGTGTGTGTGTGTAAAGTGAATGCAGTGTTGTGTGTATAGTGAATGCAGTGTGTGTAGTGTGCGTATAGTGAATGCAGTGTGTTTGTATAGTGTGTGTGTATATAATGCCTACAGTGTGTAGTGTGCGTATACAATGTAGTGTTTGTAGTGTGTCTGTGTATATATGATGCAGTGTTTGTAGTGTGTGTGTGTGTGTGTGTGTGTATATATAATGCAGTGTTTGTAGTATGTGTGTGTATATAATGCAGTGTGTGTGTGTGTGTGTGTGTATAATGCAGTGTGTGTAGTGTGTGCATTAAACACACACACACACACTACATTATATACACACACACTAAATTATATAGACACACTACACTATATACACACTCTGTGTTATATACAGAGTGTGTAGTGTGTGTATATAATGCAGTGTGTGTGTGTTTTCCTGAAGGGATGTGATTTGTGTGAAATGGGGTGGGGGGAGGCATATTTTCATTTTTAATGTTTGTTTTATTTTTTTATATTTATGTTTATTTTTAATATTTGTTTATTTTTTTATGCTTATTTTTAATAGTTATATTTTATTATTTTTGTTGTCCCCCCTCCCTGCTTGTTACCTGGTCAGGGAGGGGGGATATGACAGTCCCTGGTGGTCCAGTGGCATTGGCTGAGCTGGGGGGGGCCACAGGTAGCGTTTACTTACCTCCCCTCCAGCTCCCAGTGTAAATCTCGCGGCCCTTAGTGCCTGACGGCCGCGGGTCTCGCAAGATTTACACTGGGAGCTGGAGGAGCTGCAGGGGAGGTAAGTAAACGCTACTCTGCGCCCAGGACCGCCGGGCTTGTAATGAGCCTGGCGGTCCTAGGAGGTATTATCGGCAATATCGGTATCTGAATTGGCCGATACCGATATTGCCGAAAATACCAAATATCGGCCGATTATATCGGTAAAACCAATAATCGGTCGATCCCTATTCCTTAACCACCCCCTCCCCCCGTCCCATAGTGTTCTACCACCTTTGTCCCATTGTGATCCCAAATCCCCATCCCTTAGTGTCCCTCTGTGTCCCTCTCTCTCCCCTCCCTTGTCCTTGCTCCCCGGTCTCCTGGTAGCTTGGCATAGCGGAGCAGTGCGTACTGCGGTACAGAAGATACATTCTCCTGTACCCGGCCGGACTGACAGGAAGAGCTCTCTCAGTAAGCACTTCCTTTCCGTCCGGGCCGGGTACAGAAAACATAAGTTCCTGTACCGCGGTACACACTGCTTTGCTCGGCCACGCTACATAGAGTGACTAGCAGGAGGGAGTGTTGTGCGCCCACCTCCTGCCGGTCACTCCGAAACCCCCTACCCCCCCCCCACCGGTGTTGCCGGTGATTATCGGTCGATCACTAGTCTGTCTAGTGTAATGTTTACTTATACCATTTATTATATGTATCTGTGAGGTTTTAAAAATTAAATTAAATTTAAAACTCTCTGTAAAGTATTGTTATAAGCTCTGTGTTAAGACCTGCAGTGGTTATAGTGCTGTGGTCTTCTGTTCCCTTTCCCAACAGCTGAGCATGAGTGATTATAGCTGCAGCAGGGAGTAGAGGAATAAGGTAGATGAAATGAAGTTCCAAGGTGATTCTTCCCAGCAAATAGAATATCCCCCAAACATGAGCCTAGACTTCATGAAGGGTGTAACAGGAATTAATTTTATTGACACACAAGGGCTTTTATGAGAAATCCTTCTGCAAGAGGACCTCCCACAGCAAACAAAGACAACAGCCAATCAACATACATATTTACAGTAATACACGCCTTCTCTCTGCCTGGGAGATATTGAGATAAGGTAAGGAATAAACCAATTATCTCCAGACAGAGAGCACACAATTTCCCCAAAACTCAGAACACCCCTTTCCCCACCAGGTACCCCCACAAATTACATATGCGGCACAAAAGTCCTGAATGGATCCCCCTGGCTCATAGTAGCGATTGTTCCTCTTGTCCGTTCGCACAGAACTACCGAATGGCGCTTCCGTGGCTGTTCTGGAAATACAAGAAGCCGGCATTCGGTAGTTTCAGCGGTGGTTCGCGAGGTTGAGTGTCCGATTTTAGTTCCAGACACTCGACGACCAAGTCCCGCTGACTCCCCTCGTGTGAACAAGATGGCCTCCGTTTTCTATTCCACGTGGCGTTCGGCTGTACGAACAGCGGCCGCCCTGGGAGCACTTAATAGCTGTTTCCTTTGTAATTAATGAGCCAGGAGGGTGGTCGGCGTTCGGTAGTTTCAAATATACAGCTAAATAATACATTCAATATACAGCTAAATAACAGGAAAGTACCGAACAAAGAAGAAAATGTCATTTAAAAGTCTATTTTCTTCACACTCTGTCCTTTGCACCTGGCAGTCCCAATAAAGAAAGAGGATGACTTATGTGCCCTGGTTGTGCCTGGACTGTGATGTTATTTGCTAAATCTCTAATGTAAATTCAATTTTTTTTATTTTATTTTTTAAATGGGGTGTCTTTTGGGTGTTTTTTTTTTTATATTCAATGGTGTGATTTCCAGAGAAGGAACAGTACATCTTTTGAGACAATTTTTTTTTTATCTGCCAGTATTTCTGTATAGTTCAAGATCATTATACTGATGCTTATGAGTTACCATATAATTTTGCCACCAATATTTTGTCATCTCTCCTTAAGTGCAAATCTGCTATTTTCATTCGTTACGTCATCAGGAAAGTTTCTGAAGTCAAGTCTTAATATGTTGATAAAAGTGGATGTAAAAGTGAAGATTACACAAAAACCTCAACCACCTGCTGAGTGGATCTGGTTCCTAATACCTGATAAGATTTTTATTTTTTTTGCCTTAAATTTTTGTTTATATATTAAATTGATAGCTCAACATCCCTCCCCCCCCCCCTACAATATAACCCTTTAAAAGGACACTCCAGGTACACTCACCACCATCCACCTATTCAGTGATTCTTTAGAAAAGCAATGGACGTATTGTCCGATGTCCGCAGTCTGCATGCTGTTTACAGACATCAAATAGACTCCCGAAGATGTTTATTGCAACGGTTTCCATAATCTGTTCCTTCTTGAAGCATTATTATATACGCTTCAGTGAGCACCTCTCGATATTCTGAAACTCGCAACATTACCGTGATTTCAAAGCAAACTCTGTTTTATTCTAGTTTTTGCTAAAGTGTGGTTAATACTTTATTTCAATTTATTAGCGTAGTGAGCTAAAAAAACCAAAAACGTACATTGAAATCCCACGCTCCCTTCCTTTGCTCCATTATAGGTTGAGGTGTCTAGCAGGAAATATCCTTTAGTATGCAGATCCTATTTCACTTGCAAAAAAAAAAAAAAAGAATCAGTTTTAAGCACAACTGAAGAGAAATTAGTTGTGGTTACTACTCATTTGTGCAAAAGGATCTCATTTACTATTTTTAAATGGCAGGTAAGCTATGTGCATACTTAATGAGTCCAGAATCAGGCATTAATATGAAGCCAGAATCAGATAACACAAAGGCAGCTGGCTTGCAAGGACAGGCTGATGCGCTAACCATCAGGGAGAAGGTGAGAGATGAGGGTTAGTAGTATGAGAAGCGACGATAAGAAGCTCCGTTTTAGAAAGACTGAGTTTCAGAAAGCGGGAGGATATCCAATCAGAGGCAGAAGAAAGGCAACTGGTTACACATTCTAGGAGAGTCGGGGGGGGAGATCAAGGAAGGAGAGAGATATATATTAGTAGAATCCAAAGGAATTCCATTTTTTTCAAGAGAGACTGTATAAAAAGAAAACAAAGTATACAGAGGACAGAACATTGGGTGACTCCAAGCGAAACAGAATGAGGGGAGAAGGTGTCATAATAATGGGAGACACTGAATGAACGATGGAAGTGTGGCGTGTGTACTCACCTCACACGAGCCGCGCAGCCTTTCTCCTGCCGCATGGTCCAACCGGAGCACGCAACGGCCCGGTATGACAGTCTTATATAGAGTGTAGGTGTGACGTCACGCTTGTTCTTAAAGTAACCACGTCATCATTACGATCCTAATCTATTTTTAGTCGAAATGATGATGTGGACCAATCAGTTCACAGGTAAGTATATTTAAGGCTTGCTTTGGCCCCTATTCATTGCCCTATCATGATTTCTGTTAGATCCTCGTTTATTGCTCTTAGAGATTTTGTGTGTTTGACCTTGGCTTTGTATTTGACTTGTGATTTCTGGTATCCTGACCCAGCTTTGTCTTGACTGAATATTTCTGCAATCTTGACCTTGATTTATCTTGACTTTGTTTCTTGTTATATTAATACATTAAGTCTGTCCATTCTAAGGCTAGGTAATACGTCTTTCAGATCCACCTGTCATGGGTTTCCATTTTCCTGCGTGTTGGGGTAAGAGATAATGAGAACTATGAAAGGACTGTGTCACAAAAACTATGGGTGTGAAGAGTTGAAACAAGTGTCAAAGCAGCAGCAAGTTCTAGAAGAGTCAGTGTGGAGTAGCCTTTGGACTTAGCCGCTATTAGAGCATTGGTTAATATAGTCAGAGCAGCCTTTGTGGAATGTAGGGTGGGGGACGAAAACCTGATTGAAAAAGGTCGAGTAAGTTAAGAAAGTGTGTCAGATGTTATATTAGCTGTAATGCAAAACTCCTTAAAATATTTAAAATCTACTTTAGTTATTAGAAGGGGAAAAAAAGCATACGAAAAACATTCATCAATATAAAAAGTGTTTCAAAATGTGTAAAGTTAATTTACAGCATTAGGAAAGTTAACTGATCAATTTCTGAAAACTTAGGGTGTATTCAGTCAGGGTATATCTTAACGTGGACATCATACAACACCCACTACATAACACTCCTATCACAAAGCACCCTCTACCACATTAAACCCACTACTGTATTTCACATTATGCAGTATGTGATAATGCTCCTATTCCATATCACACATTCTCCTTTAAAGGGACACTATAGTCACCAGAACAACTACAGCTTATTGCATTTGTTCTGGTGAGTAGAATCATTACCTTCAGGCTTTTTGCTTGTAAACACTGTCTTGCAGAGAAAATGCAGTGTTTATATTACAGCCTAGAGATAACTTCACTGGCCACTCCTTAGATAGCTGTTAGAGATCCTTCCTGGGTCATGGCTGCCTAAAATGCATCCAAACATTCAGTATCTTCTCCTTCTGCATGCAGACACTGAACTTTCCTCATAGAGATTCATTGATTCAATTCATCTCTATGAGCAGATGCTGATTGGCCAGGGCTGTGTTTGAATCATGCTGGCTCTGCCTCTTTGTCAGTCTCAGCCAATCCTATGGGGAAGCACTGTGATTGGATCAGGATACCACTTCTGATGATGTCAGCAGACTGCTTGTTTTTTTTTTTTTTTTAGGCAAACAGCATGCAGAGTTACAGCTTCTGGCTTGAATACAGTAAGATTTTGATATATTTATGGAGGCATGAGGGGCCCAGGGGGGCTAGATGGTGGTTTTAACACTATAGGGTCAAGAATACATGTTTATGTTTCTGACCCTATAGTGATCCTTTAACCCCTTAAGGACCAAACTTCTGGAATAAAAGGGAATCATGACATGTCACACATGTCATGTGTCCTTAAGGGGTTAAAGCATTAGTTCCAACATGTTCTCTATTCTATATACCGTATATACTCGAGTATAATTCGAGTTTTTCAGCACATTTTTTGTCATGGTCTGTATTATGGCAACTTACATTGTCATAATACAGACCAGGACCGCCGGGCTCATTACAAGCCCGGCAGTCCTGTTGGGGGCTGGCAGCGAGCTGCAATTTACCTTTCCTGCAGCTCCCTTCTCTCTCCTCCGGTCCGTCAGCTCCCCTGTAAGTTTCGCGAGAGCCGCGGGGTCAGAGCGTTGCCATGGGTTACCGTGCCAACGCTCCGCGCGGCGCTCAGACCGCGAGACTTGCATTGGAGCTGACAGGGGAGCTGACCGGACCGGATGAGAGAGAAGGGAGCTGACAGGAGCTGCAGGGAATGAGAGCCCCCTCCCTGGCCAGCTAACAAGCGGGGAGGGGGGACGAATAAAAAGAAATAAAAATTTAAATAATAATAAAATATTAATAATATTTAAAAAAATAATAATATAACAATAAAATATTAAAATAATAATTATAATAATTTTTTAAAAATAATAAAAATGCCCACCCCCCACCAAAACTCTGCATCACACACACACACTCTGCATTGACACACACACACACACACACACACACACACACACACACACACTGCATTCATTATATACACACACTGTAAATAAATATTCAATTAATATAATTTTTGGGGGGATATAATTTTATTTAGAAATTTACCAGTAGCTGCTGCATTTCCAGCCCTAGTCTTATACTCGAGTCTATAAGTTTTCCCAGTTTTTGGGGGTAAAAGTAGGGGTCTCGACTTATATTCGGGTCGACTTATACTCGAGTATATACGGTACTCATAATGCAATACCGTCTTTCCACAGCTATTTTTTTTTCCAATCTTGAAATCAATCTCTTCAAACTTTTAGTCGTACCTTTATTCAACCATGTCCATTCTCCCTTACAGATATTGTAAGAATTCCCTTAGGACTCACAATGGAAATTCCACCTTTGTCATAGTAATATTTGCTCATCATTCGCCCCGTTCCACCACACACCTTGTCACTTATTCCCCAGTAATGGTCATTTTGAACTCTAACGTACTCTATCCTCAGACCTATTCTGCCTCTGCTGCTAGTCTATCCCTTGCACTATTGCTGTCCGCAGAAACATAAAAATTTCCCACCACCAGAGTTCATTACCAATAGATACATTCTATCTTTTCCTCTCTATCATTCTGAAATACCACGTATCACTCCCATATATTGGCACTTACATTAGCTGTGTGTCTAGTGGGGTCTGTGCTCTGCTGCCCCTGTTTGGGAAGGGGACCTCTTGAGCATCAACAGAGACTGTACCACCAGTAGAGTGATAATGAGAAGGATAGGCAGAGAGGATATATTGTAACATCCACAGTTGTTTGAAGAAAAATAAAGGGCAGAAATTTGTTTGATTGGGTAATTTACACAAGTTAGCATGAGTTAGCATATGACAATATGATTTAGTTGGAAGCCAGGCCAACAATTGTGAAATGTGAATAGTGTGTCTACTAATTGTTATTGTCAGCGGTCATCATGCTCTTACATCTCAATGAAGATTTAACCTTAAAATGTAAAACATTGCTGTTTTTTGTTTCTTTTTCTTCTCTTCCTTTTAAAAGCATTGTTTACAATGCAGGATTTTACCACATCCCCAGTTGCTGTCAAACTGACAGGCACTGGAGGCTCTTCCAGCTGCAGTAACAGCATAATATGTGGTCATGTGACTGCAGCCTTCATAGGAAAGCATTGATTCCTTGTTTTACTACGGGGAAATCTGATGCTGCTTGCCACACGTGTATCTACTCCCCAAATGATCCTATATTGGACCAACCACGGTGGAGTCCATGCGTCATAAACGCAGCGGGAGGAGGACAGGTAGGCAGCCTAGGTGATGGAAAAAGGTAAGTAAAACTTCTATTTTTTATTTTTATTTAGCTTAAAGGGGAAGGGGGAGAAAGGGAGCGCTAGACCCAGATATAGGAACACTAAAGCTTTAGGAATACACATTTGTCGTCTTAACGCTTTAATGTTCGCTGCTTCTGCGCTCTGCATTAACTTTATTTTTACAGTGCACGTCACTTGCTCAACTAGAATTTTTTTTAAAAAAATTAAAGAAAATATCATAACAAGAACAAACAATAAAACCCATACAGTCATTTTTTTAAAAAAATTATATTTATTTTAAGGTGAAAAACATTTGCATGTATGCTAGAAATCTCCATTAGTGTGCATATTTGGTTACAGGTACTAGTCAAATTATTTGAATAAATATGTAAAATGGAATTATTTTATCATGTGTGTCTTATTCCATTTTTGAATCCCAGTGACTATTGCTCTTTATAAAATATTCATGGACTCCTTTACTATTTCAATTAAAATTTATGGATTCTTAAATATAACTTGTCAGTCTATCCATTTGTAGGATTCTAGAAACAAACCTCACGGTTACATAACCAGCATATTACAACCATTTTCCCTTTGCGTAGAATATTCCACCATACTGGAATTCTTGAGAGCCTTTGCCAGCCACGTGTATTTGTCTGTTAATGAGTTATTGGACTTGAGATCACAGATTGTGATCCATTACTTGACTTCTACCCCATCAGTATGTAGATAGTAGGATAGATGTTTTATAGACTCAAGCAGTGCAGGCTTTCAAGTTAAGCTCAGTTGAATGTGTAATAGTCTAGCCCCAATACATGTACATGTTCTCAGTCTTTCAATCGTCTGTGGTCTTTAAAACGTTGGTTTCAATATTATTTTTTGTTACTATACGTATGAATATGGATCTGACTCATATTGCACCTAGAATGCCAGAGCTTGCACTCATGCAACCATAATTTTAAAGGCCTTCATTTTTGGGAGGTCTTACGTATCGGCTATGTAATTTGATGTTATTAGAGTGCAATTTACAGAGTTTTAGCCTAATAACAACTCAAGGAAATAAAAAATAAATCAAAAACAACAACAAAAATCTTTGCCCTGTGTAATTTGAACTGCTGGCGTTTTCTCTCTACGGTTGATCAATTTCAGTGGATTTTGTATTGAGCTGGCCAGTGTACACATTTGCTTTTAGTTCCAAGAAGCCGCCTCCAAGCTTACATAAAAAATAATTGTATGACAACACATCAAGCTAATGATTTTTATTTTTTTGAAGCAAACATCTCTGGATTATTCTTGCATTGTTTTTTTTGGCGGGGGGGGTTTTTCAACCTTTTGTAAGCAAATTTATTTGAGATTAAATCTGTCTGCTATGCTTTTTGGATGATCTTTGAATTTACAACCAGTAATACATACTAAAATAAGAAATGCCGAGTGAGATTTGCAATGGTAAATATCATCCCTCACATCACCTCTGTTTATTAGGAAATAAATCACGAATTTAGAGGATTGACATAATCTATGCATAAAACAAGCTGCCTTGATATATACCAATAATTCAAGATGTATATAAAATAAAAAAGCTAAATTGCCCTAAACATCATCTAAGTACTTTAGATATATGCATTGGTGTCTTTCAGCTGGTACTTCATAGGAATTAGAAGTGGTTGTCTGTCACAATTCATTGATAAGTTAATAAGAGCTCAAAATTTCAAGTCCTATTGCAGAAGCCAAGAGTAAACATTACTCACTGCTGCAAAGCACCTTGTGTTTTTTTACTTCTAGGAATGAATAATGTAGCAGCAGGCGCAATAGCCCTCCTGTAACGTAAACTATGATTTAAATGTTAAAGGAACGCCATAGCGTTAAGAATACAAACTTGTATTCCTAACGCTATAGTGCCAGTTTGCAGAATTTTACTTACCTTTCCTCCAGCGTCTAGACTACCATGGCGTAAACTTATGTGCATGTGCTGCAAGTGCCCCTTGTATCCAAATGCTTCACATAAGAAAGCATTGAATCAAGGATGTATGACCTCCACCGATGCCCAGTGCATTGCTCTTCATAGAAGAACATATTGAAGCCTCACCATAGGAAAGTATTAAATCAATGCTTTCTTATGGGGGCTCCCGCATCACATAACCCTGTTTTACTCTGTCAGTACCGTGGAAGCACCTATAATTGCTGTCAGTATGACAACCACTAGAGGAGGAATTAACCCTGCAATATAAACTTTGCAGTTTCTTAATAACTGCAGTGTTTTTTAAATTGCTGAGTTACAAGTGCAGGACCATTGCACCATGGCCACTTTCTTTTTTTGGTGAAACGGCATGGTTGACTTTAATGGTTCTTTAGTCCCAGTGCACTTAATCAATACTTAATTAACTTTGCAGTGATTTATATTTATTGGTTTTTAAGTGTCTGTGCTTAAGTGGACGTACAAAAAAAGAGGAACTTACACATGAGCTCTCTCCCCCTATCTGTCAGCCCCACTGATATTGCTGAACTACAACTACCAGTTGTAGGCCACCAATGTGTGGAGGCTAGAATTTAAGATCTATATTTTAAAATATTATTGTTTAATGTCTTGGTGGTAGAGGTGTAGTCCTTTTTAATAAGAGAATCCTTACAGGCATTGGAGGTGCTAATGGCTCATTCACCACTAGCAAGTGGAACCCTAGTTTAGCCCTGCATTAATCATTCTGCAGATTTAACTATTTTGCTCACAAGGCTATTAATGGAATTCAGAGACTTGAAAAAAAACAAGCAAAAAATAAAACATTAAATATATTCTGTAGACCTACCCCTTCCCTCTGCGGAGAATATAAGATGTATTGCCTGTATGTTTTTTGTCTTTGTTGTCTTAGGATGATGTCCTACATGTTTTTTTTTAAATATATCAATATGTTATTAAAGGGACACTATAGTCACCACTACAGCTTATTGAATTTGTTCTGGTGAGTAGAATCACTACCTTTTTGCTGTAAACACTGTGTTTTCAGAGAAAATGCAGTGTTTACAATACAGCCTAGTGAAAACTTCACTGGCCACTCCTTAGATGGCTGTTAGAGATCCTTCCTGGGCCATGGCTGCCTAAAATGCATCCAAACATTCAGTGTCTCCACCCTCTGCATGCAGACACTGAACTTTCCTCATAGAGATTCATTGATTCAATTCATCTCTATGAGGAGATGCTGATTGGCCAGGGCTGTGTTTGAATCATGATGGCTCTGCCCCGATCTGCCTCTTTGTCAGTCTCAGCCAATCCTATGGGTAAGCATTGTGATTGGATCAGGCTACCACAACTTAAAACTTCAAGCTACAGTAAGATTTTTACTATATTTAATATACTATACTATATTTATGGAGGCGTGAGGGGCCCAGGGGGGCTAGATGGTGGTTTTAACACTATAGGGTCAGGAATACATGTTTGTGTTCCTGACCCTATAGTGATCCTTTAACCCCTTAAGACCGGAGGGCGTACTGTTATGTCCTATTTTAGGCGGCTCTAAACACCGCCGGGCGTAATAGTACGCCCTCAGTTTTTTTTTGTTTTGTTTTTTTTTACTTACCCAGTCGCCGGCGATCCCACGCCGGCAATCGCGGTTGGAGGGACTCCCAGGGAGCCCCCCGTGGCACATCCAACCTCCTGCAGCCCCCCCTGGCCATGTGAGAGTGAGGTCCTTGCGAGGACCTCACAATCACATGGCCGGGATAGCTGGCTGCTGCATTGCCATCAGGTAGTCCCCCTGCTGGCTGGAAATAAAATAAATTAAAGTTTAATAAGTGTAAAAAAAAAAAAATATATAATTTTTTATATATATATATATATATATATATATATATATATATATATATATATATATATATACACACACACACACTCTCTGTCTAGGTGTATTTTACTATTAAAAAAAATAATTTATATATATATATAATCAAATTACACGTAGACTGATATTGATTAAATATATATATATATATATAATTGTTATATATTTATATATAATCTAAAAAAATGTAAATACGTTGAAAAATATTTAAAAATAAATAATTAAAAAATATATAGATATGTGTTATTTCGTTCTAACTGTATTGTGATATTAATATATATATTTATATCAAAATACACGTAGAACGAAATAATATAAATCTATATACGTATATATCACTATATAGATATAGATATATATCTATATATATATATATATAGATATAGATATAGATATATATCTATATATATATATATATATATATATATATATATATATATATATATATATATATAATTCTACATATATATTTATGTAATATTTTTACATAATTAGGTATCTTAATTAATTACAATTAGCAGGACCTGCCTGACAACCCATGCCGAAAGTAAAGGGAATTTAATTTGCTAGTACTATATTTAACCCTATAACTTTCCGAGACACCATAAAACCTGTACATGGGGGGTACTGTTCTACTCGGGAGACGTCGCTGAACACAAATATTAGTGTTTCAAAACAGTAAAATGTATTACAACGATGATATCGCCAGTAAAAGTGAAGTTTTTTGCATTTTTCACGCACAAACAGCACTTACACGGACGATATTATTGTTGCGATACTTTTTACTGTTTTGAAACACAAATATTTGTGTTCAGCGAAGTCTCCCGAGTACAACAGTACCCCTCATGTACAGGTTTTATGGTGTTTTCAAAAGTTACAGCGTTAAATATAAGGCTTGTGTTTCATTTTTTTTCACATTAAAATTCGCCAGATTGGTTACGTTGCCTTCGTGACCCTATGGTAGCCCAAGAATGAAAATTACCCCTATGATGGCATACCATTTGCAAAAGAAGACAACCCAAGGTATTGCAAACGGGGTATGTCCAGTCTTTTTTAGTAGCCACTTAGTCACAAACACTGGCCAAAATTGGCATTTTTTGCATTTTTCACACACAAATACTAACGCTAACTTTGGCCAGTGTTTGTGACCAAATGGCTACTAAAAACGACTGGACATATCCCATTTGCAATACCTTGGGTTGTCTACTATTGCAAATGGTATGCCATTATGGGTGTAAATTTCATTCCTGGGCTACTATACAGTCTCAAAGGCAACATAACCTATTTGGTGAATTTCAATTTCAAATGTAACGTGCTATATTTGACCCTGTAACTTCCCAAAACACCATAAAACCTGTACATAGGGGGTACTGTTTTACACGTGAGACTTTGCTGAATACAAATATGTGTATTTTATTGCAGTAAAAGCAAGCAGTATTATGACATTGACTTATTTTCTCCCATTTTTTTCATATTAAATTATGTTTCACAGCTAAATATTTGATATTAAATGAAAGCCCTGTTACCCCTTAATAAGGGTGGATGCATTTACTATGAAAGAAGTGAATTACGGTTGGACAGACATGTAGCGCAAATGCCAGGTTTTGTTTACATTTTGTTTTGTTCACAACGTGTACATTTGGTTCCGTCCTTAACCCCTTTAGGACGGGTGACTGACGAGGTCCGTCACAGAGGGGAGACCCTTAATGACGGGTGACGGACCTCGTCCGTCACGCGGTAAAATTAATCCCAGATCGCGGGGTTAATGGTGCTCCGGTCTGCCTCTGTATTAGAGGCAGACCGGGAGCACCCGGTCAGGCTGCCCAGCATATGTGCTCACTCTGACCGCAAGTCAGAGCGAGCACATGTGCTCTGTATACTTACCTTCCGGCTCACTGCACTTCCTGGTTCTGTGTGAAGTGCAGGGAGCCAGAACAATGCTGATCCTGCCCCCTGCTGGAAAAAAAAAATGTTAATTTAAAGTCCCACCCCCCCCCCTTTTACCCATTTTACTAAAAAAATTAACCCCTTCCCTGCCAATTGATCACTGACTACAGTGATCAATTGACAGGGATTACTTTTTACTATGATCTGATTTTTTTTTAACCCCTGAGGGTTAATTCTTTTTTTTTTTTAACCCTCAGGGGTTAAATTTATTTATTTAATTAATTAAAATATTTTAAAATTATATATTTAGCTAGCAGGGGTGGGTGGAAGTTAGTGGGAAATTGGGGGATTTGGCGTTAGGCTAACTAGGGGTTAACATTAAAAAAGTTTTAAAATAAACTTTAAAAAGTTAAAAATTAAGCTTAAAAAAGTTTTAATAACGTTTAAGTAAAAAATACAAAAAACACCCCCCTTTACCTAGTCCAAATAAAAATTAACCCCTTCCCTGCCAGTTGATCACTGCCTACAGCGATCAAATACAGATCACAGTATTATACTGTGATCTAATTTTTTTTTAACCCCTGAGGATTAACTTTTATTTATTTTTTAACCCTCAGTGGTTCAATTTATTTAATTAATTTAAATATTTTATAACTATATATTATTATTACCTGGGGTGGGTGGGAGTTATGGGAAAATGGGGAATTTACTGTTAGTGCTGCGTACTGCTAGTTAGGGGTTAATGGTAAAAAAAAAAAAAAAAGCTTAGAAAAATGTTAAATCTGTAAAAAAGTTTTAAGAAAGTTTAGGAAAGTTTAAAAAAAAATTAATAAGCAAAACAAAAGTTTAAAAACTAGTTTTTAAAAGTAAAAAAGTTAAAAAAAAAAGTTAAAAAATACATTTAAAACGCTCATTACCACTACACCTGGAACAAACTAGAGAAAAAATTATCCCACGCCAAGGTTCAAAATATGCCTTTTGAATTACCCCAGAGTGTATTCTTTAATAAATAGTATGTGTTTGTGGGGAAGTTTCAATAACCAACCGTCTAAACTACTCCAAATTGGAACATGAACACAGCGTAAAACTTCAAAGTTAGAAAAAAACTGAATGGCTGCGTCTCAAATGCGCCCCTTCAACATCCACATATACCTGGCAAAGGTACATAGGGGGGTATTGTTGTACTCAGCCGACATAGCTGTGCAACATATGAAGTATTATACAGTCATAGCACACATAAGGTTTGCAAAATATGCTGCGCAAACTCACTTTGTATGTCAAAAAGGCAGAAAAAATGCTTATTACCACTACACTTGGTACAAGCTAGCGGAAAAATTATCCCACGCTAAGGTTCAAAATATGCCTTTTGAAATACCCTGGGATGTCTTCTTTAAGAAATAGTATGGCTTTATGGGGTATTTGGATTATATAGCCTGGTAAAATACTCTAAAATGGGACATAGGCACAGCATAAAAATTCAAAGTTTGAAAAAAACTGGAATGGCTGTTCCCAAATGTTCCCCTCCGATGTCCACACATACCTGGCAAAGGTACATACAGGGGTATTGCTGTACTCAGCCGACATAGCTGAGCAACATATGAAGTATTATACAGTCGTAGCACACATAAGGTTTGCAAAAGATACTGTGCAAACTCACTTTGTATGTCAAAAAGGCAGAAAAAAACGCTTATTACCACTACATCTGGTACAAGCTAGCGGAAAAATGATCCCACGCTAAGGTTCAAAATATACCTTTTGAAACACCCTGGGTGTCTACTTTAAGAAATGGTAGGCCTTTGTGGGGTAGTTTGAATTTAAAACCTGCGAAGATGCTTGGAAATTGCACATAGGCCCAGCGTCAAAATTCAAAGTTTGGTCAAAATGGATATGGCTTGGTCTCCTATATGGCACTGTAGCTTCACGAAATAGTGCCAAAGACATTCATTGGGGGTGTCTTTTTACTCAGAAGACTTAGCTAAGCATAATTTGGGAGGTTTGAACTTAGTGGCACATATGAAATATACAAAACGCCCAGCAAAAATGCAATCCGTATGTAAAAAATGCACAAATTATTTTTTTACCACATACTTTGGCATATATACAGGGAGTGCAGAATTATTAGGTAAGTTGTATTTTTGAGGATTAATTTTATTATTGAACAACAACCATGTTCTCAATGAACCCAAAAAACTCATTAATATCAAAGCTGAATATTTTTGGAAGTAGTTTTTAGTTTGTTTTTAGTTATAGCTATGTTAGGGGGATATCTGTGTGTGCAGGTGATTATTACTGTGCATAATTATTAGGCAACTTAACAAAAAACAAATATATACCCATATCAATTATTTATTATTACCAGTGAAACCAATATAACATCTCAACATTCACAAATATACATTTCTGACATTCAAAAACAAAACAAAAACAAATCGGTGACCAATATAGCCACCTTTCTTGCAAGTGAATACCTCAAAAGCTCGCCAAGCATCCAAGCTTAGATTCTGTCAGTGTTTTGATCTTGCCTCACCATCAATACTAAGTGCGTGCAAAAGCAGCAAAATCCACAGCCCCCAGACACTGTTCAGAGGTGTAATTGTTTTCCCTCCTGTAAATCTCACATTTGATGTGATGTAATCATTGGTGATCCCAACCCACCCAACTTTCTTGCCAGCCACGCTGTGGAGTACTTGGACGCGTGTGATGGAGCATTGTCCTGCATGAAAAATCATGTTTTTCTTGAAGGATGCAGACTTCTTCCTGTACCACTGCTTGAAGAAGGTGTCTTCCAGGAACTGGCAGTAGGACTGGGAGTTGAGCTTGACTCCATCCTCAACCTGAAAAGCCCCCACAAGCTCATCTTTGATGATACCAGCCCAAACCAGTACTCCACCTCCACCTTGCTGGCGTCTGAGTCGGACTGGAGCTCTCTGCTCTTTACCAATCCAGCCACGGGCCCATCCATCTGGCCCATCAAGACTCACTCTCATTTCATCAGTCCATAAAACCTTAGAAAAATCAGTCTTGAGATATTTCTTGGCCCAGTCTTGACGTTTCAGCTTGTGTGTCTTGTTCAGCGGTGGTCGTCTTTCAGCCTTTCTTACCTTGGCCATGTCTCTGAGTATTGCACACCTTGTGCTTTTGGGCACTCCAGTGATGTTGCAGCTCTGAAATATGGCCAAACTGGTGGCAAGTGGCATCGTGGCAGCTGCACGCTTGACTTTTCTCAGTTCATGGGCAGTTATTTTGCGCCTTGGTTTTTTCCACACGCTTCTTGCGACCCTGTTGACTATTTTGAATGAAACGCTTGATTGTTCGATGATCACGCTTCAGAAGCTTTGCAATTTTAAGAGTGCTGCATCCCTCTGCAAGATATCTCACTATTTTGACTTTTCTGAGCCTGTCAAGTCCTTCTTTTGACCCATTTTGCCAAAGGAAGGGAAGTTGCCTAATAATTATGCACACCTGATATAGGGTGTTGATGTCATTAGACCACACCCCTTCTCATTACAGAGATGCACATCACCTAATATGCTTAATTGGTAGTAGGCTTTCGAGCCTATACAGCTGGGAGTAAGACAACATGCATAAAGAGGATGATGTGGTCAAAATACTCATTTGCCTAATAATTCTGCACTCCCCTTATATATATATATATATATATATATATATATATATATATATATATATATATATATATATATATATGTTGTGATCCTTGTTTGCAGGTAGCACGGTCCTCTAGGGCAAAAACATGCACAGTCCTTGTAGTTGCAAACACTCCAGGCACTTTATTTGTAAGTTCACACAGGATACAGCAGTTAAATGAAAACAACAGTAACAGAAAACCCTATAAACAAAAACCTGGCTCGTCTGAGCACTAACTGACATTAGGTCCCCTATCTCTCAGGGTTAAACTAAACAAAACAATAGTGGTTTCACCAACCTAGAGTCTTTGTCCACTCTCAGCACTCCAGTATTTAGCCAGCCTGCTGCTTCCAGCCTTTCAGAGAGAAAAATAACATTCTCCCTTACCTGCCTAGCAGGGAGGGATTTTATTCCCACTTGCTGCAGCTGATTACCTACAGCTGAGCAGTAGGTTGGAGACAGTCCAAAACCCTGGGCTGGATCTAAGTCTTCCAAGAAAACCGCTAAGCTGCGGAGTGGAGCACTGGCCCACCCTGCTCTCCAAATGCTCCACCCCAGGGGCCCATAACTAAACAATGCTTTGTGTAACACACACAAACTACACATACTCCCCCTGGGGTTAAAAATCATATGCCTCTCTGAACAATTCTGTCGAGATATAGACTCCCTCACAGACCACCCCATTCACCTTATCACAATGTATATATATATACATATATATATATATATACACACACACATATACACATTCACATACATACACACACACACACACACTGTTGTGTGTGTGAGGGTGCTGTGTGTAGGTGTTGTGTGTGAAGGCGCTGTGTGTGTGCAGGCGCTGTGTGTGAAGGTGCTGTGTGTGTGAAGGCGCTGTGTGTGTAAGGGTACTGTTAGTGTGTGCTGTGTGTGTGAATGTGTAAGGGTGCTGTTAGTTTGTGTGTGTAAGGGTGCTGTTAGTGTGTGCTTTGTGTGTGTGGGTGAGGGTGCTGTGTGTGTAAGGGTGCTGTTAGTGTGTGCTGTGTGTGTGTAAGGGTGCTGTGTGTGTGAGGGTGCTGTTAGTGTGTGTGTGTGTAAGGGTGCTGTGTGTGTAAGGGTGCTGTTAGTGTGTGTATGTGTAGGTGTAGGGGTGCTGTGTGTGTAAGGGTGCTGTTGTGTAAGGGTGCTGTTATGTGTGAGGGTGCTGTGTGTGTAAGGGTGTTGTTAGTGTGAGGGTGCTGTTAGTGTGTGTGTGTGTGTAAGGGTGTTGTTAGTATGTGCTGTGTGTGAGGGTGCTGTGTGTAAGGGTGTTGTTAGTGTGAGGGTGCTGTCAGTGTGTGTGTGTGTGTGCGCTGTGTGTGTAAGGGTGATGTATTTGTTTGTGCTGTATGTTTGTGTGTAATGTGTGGGGGCCGTTAATATCCCCCCTCCCTTCTTACCTTATGTGGGGGGGGGGACCGTGCTCCTGCCTTCCCTGGTGGTCCAGTTCCTCTTGCGCAGTCGGAGTGTTGCCGCGGTTACAGCGTTGCCGCTGTAACCGCGGCAACACTCCGACCGCGCAAAAGGAACCCGGCGGAGCTGCTGTCAAGAGCTCCCCGGGTCCTGTCCCGCCTCCCTCCCTGCCTGTGGGTTGGTGAGGGAGATCTTTGATCTCCCTCACCTGCCCACTGAGAGAGGCACATAGCGCATGCACACCTGGCACACCCCGTGCGCACGCCTATGTATGGAATATGTTTGTATGTGGTGTTGGCGTGATTGCAAGCATGTATTTATGTGTAGTGTTGGTTTTTGAATGCAGGGGTGTATTTACATTATAATTCTGGTGTGCAGACACACAGATATACACACTGCCACACATGTAGATATACAGACACATATACACATTGACACACAACCTGACACACATGCAAATACACAGACACACATATAAATACACCGAAACACACAAAGACAACATACAGATACACCCAGATATACTGGAACATATAGAGACAGACACACTGACACATACACGCTCAGGGCCGCCACCAGAAATTTTGGGGCCCCTGACAAAGCACAAGGTCTGTGCCCCCCATTCTCCCCCCCCCACGCCCGGCCGGCCTCCCCACCGCAATGAATGCAGTGTGTGTTAGTGTAATGAATGCAGTGTGTGTGTCAGTGTAATGAATGCAGAGTGTGTGTCAGTGCAATGAATGCAGTGTGTGTGTCAGTGCAATGAATGCAGACTGTGTGTCAGTGCAATGAATGCAGACTGTGTGTTAGTGCAATGAATGCAGTGTGTGTGTTAGTGTTGTGGATGCAGAGTGTGTGTTAGTGTTGTGGATGCAGTGCGTGTGTTAGTGTAGTGGATGCAGTGTGTGTTAGTGTTGTGGATGCAGTGCGTGTGTTAGTGTAGTGGATGCAGTGTGTGTTAGTGTTGTGGATGCAGTGTGTCTGTCAGTGTAGTGAATGCAGAGTGTGTATCAGTGTAGTGAATGCAGTGTGTGTGTTAATGTAGCGGATGCAGTGTGTGTGTGTTAATGTAGCGGATGCAGTGTGTGTGTTAGTGTTGTGGATGCAGTGTGTGTGTTAGTATAATGAATGCAGTGTGTGTGTTAATGTAGCGGATTCAGTGTGTGTGTTAGTGTTGTGGATGCAGTGTGTGTGTTAGTATAATGAATGCAGTGTGTGTGTTAGTGTAGTGAATGCAGTGTGTGTTAGTGCAGTGAATGCAGTGTGTGTGTTAGTGCAGTGAATGCAGAGTGTGTGTTAGTGTAGTGAATGCAGTGTGTTAGTGTAGTGAATGCAGTGTGTGTGTTAGTGCAGTGGATGCAGTGTGTGTTAGTGTATTCACTGCACTTGAATGCAGTGTTTGTGTTAGTGTAGTGAATGCAGTGTGTGTGTTAGTGTAGTTAATGCAGTGTGTGTTACTGTAGTGAATGCAGTATTATTGTGTTAGTGCAGTGAATGCAGTGTGTGTGTTAGTGCAGTGGCTGCAGTGTGTGTGTGTCAGTGTAGTGAATGCAGTGTGTTTGTTTTAGTGCAGTGAATGCAGAGTGTGTGTTAGTGCAGTGGATGCAGTGGATGTGTTAGTGTAATGAATGCAATGTGTGTGCTAGTGCAGTGAATGCAGTGTGTGTGTTGGTGCAGTGGATGCAGTGTGTGTGTTAGTGCAGTGAATGCAGAGTGTGTGTTAGTGTAATGAATGCAGTGTGTGTGTTAGTGCAGTGAATGCAGTGTGTGTTAGTGTAATGAATGCAGGGTGTGTGTTAGTGCAGTGAATGCAGTGTGTGTGTGTTAGTGTAATGAATGCAGTGTGTGTGTTAGTGTAGTGGATGCAGTGTGTGTGTTAGTGCAGTGGATGCAGTGTGTGTGTGTGTGTTTAGTAGTGTATGCATGTAAATGTAATAACTGTTATACCCCCCTCCCTGTTTCTTACCTGGTTCAGGAAGGGGGGAGGATGCCATGACCCCTGGTGGTCCGATGACATTGTGGGGCCCCCCGGCTCCCTATACTTGCAGAGGGGGCCCAGCGGACTGCAGCTGTACTTAACAGCATTTCCCTTGCTCTCACTCCCGCGAGATGTGGTGTGCGTGCCGCGCGGAGCGTTGCCATGGTAAGAGCGAGGGAAATGCTGTTAAGTACAGCTGCAGTCCGCTGGGCCCCCTCTGCAAGTATAGGGAGCCGGGGGGGCCGCGGCTGCACCTCTATATAGCGATCATCTCTATATATAGGTGCAGAGAGTAATTGTGGGGCCCTGGACTCCCAAAGCAGTCGGGCCCCCCAGGACCGCCGGGCCCATGACAACCGTTATGGTTGTCACCCCCTGATGGCGGCCCTGCACACACTGACAGACATATTACTGACACTCACAGACATACTGCAACACACACAGTTTCCTACCTTGGAGGCTGGCTTTCCTGCTGGTGGCTGAAGGTGTTGGGGTCTGGCTCTCTCGGCCAGCTCCCCTCCATTCTGCCTACTCTTCTTTCCCGCGCGCTCCTCTCTTTGTGGGAGGAAGTGACGCACGGCCGTCACTTCCTCCCAGCCGGTTGCTTTTACATTTACACTCGGCAACACATTTACCATCCACCGCACAAACTAAGCCAACCGCAAACACAAGTCAAGAGGAACATGAAGGAGGGACTGTTGAGGAGGGGTCCTTTATTCTTGCATTGGGCGCCTGTGGTTCTTAGTTACACCACTGGAAAACACTGCAAATGAAGAGGAGAAACAGAAATATTGCTTTATTATTCCTTGTGACAAAAGTAACCTCACCACTGGCTTTTGGAGGGGCCTGTTTGCCAGCCTATTGCCTCAGGACCTGTGATTATGGCCCTGTGACAAACTGAACCTCGTCAAGGGTTCTTGGAGGGGCCTGCTGGCCAGCATATTGCCTCAGGATTATGGGCCATGCAATATACCTTGCCCAATGCACTTTAAAAGGCTCTGTTCAGATGAAGTATGTGTTTTTGTACTCCAGACAGAGAGACTGACCGTTAGCCCTAATTCTCTGGAAATGTTTTGGGCATGGGACCATGTGCACGGTGGGTCAAAAAGAGACTTCCAGTAATTTCCAGAACCCCTGCTCTGATCTGGGTAATTTTTGGATATGTTGTTCACCCAGATCAGGGCTATCAAGGGATGTGAATGGTATGTTGTATTTTGTGGTACTTATGAGACTTTGTAAAATATGGGTTTTTATGCTTGGGGATAATTACGTTAAGACATTATCTACCTTAATTGTATCACAGGCAGAGGGGAGGGATTGTGTGCTGTATGTGGGAGTGTCAGGCATTGTTGCATTGTTTCTATTGGTCTGTACAATTTGTTTCCTGTGCCCCATCAGGTCCAGTGGGTGTTCCTCTGGCCTGAAAAGTTGTATAAAAATCCAACCTGTGCTATTAAACTCTCAGATCAACTTGCACCTTCATGAAGTTTTGGCTGATGTTTGGGGGATTGGAGAACTACACTCTGGGGATTGCTTTAATCACTATACTCCCCTGAGTATAATCACTAAGCTCTTGTAAGAGCAATTCCTGCTATGCTCTCTGGACTAGGAGAGGCCTACCCACTGGAAACTGAATCCTGGTCCTGGGTCGAAGGTGGGTGGAGGACGGCGAGACCCCAACCAAGCTGCGGCGGTTTGTGGGGTTTACAGTTGTTATGGTGTTCCATTGCAATGCTGATGGTACTCGCAAGTACTAGGAAGCAGCGATTGACGGAGGTACTCAGTCAGAGTGCCAGGTCAATTGGAATGGACAAAGCTAATATCAATGATTGACAGGGAGCCAAGATGGAGCCATCCGATTTTAGGATAAAGTGGTGCTGATTTCTACAGATACCATTACATCATTTTAAATATCTGATTAATATAGACATCATTTTAAAATTCAGTTCCATTTTAAAAATATATTAGAAAACAATATAAATGAAGAATAGCAATGCATTATTAAAAATGCAAGTCTGTTGCATACATGGTAATAGTTATTTATCAATGTCTTCACAAAAAAGGTATTTGGATTCAAAGATAACTGAATGCAAATAAAGAAGAGGAGAAGAGTGGAACATCAGATTCATAAAAAATATGTATTAAAAAAAATAAGCACTGTAATGGTTACCGTAACTGCAAACATAAGTGGTGTCTAATGACAGAGATAATGCATGAACAAATTATTTATTTGAGATTCTGACTACAAATTTGTGTTGTACAATAGAGATAGACAGATGCAAATTCTCAGAAATTCAGGCATCTAAAGCAATCTGAATAATCTTGTATAAGATACTCATATATATGGGTGTCATTCAATTTTTGCAGATAAATACATCCAGCATAAAATATTAGGAGCAGAAGATATGTGTCTAATAGTGGTATCTTTAAGAAGTCGTCCAAAGCACTTGTGGTTTAAGAGCACACTAGGTTTAGCCATGTGGACAATGACACTACTAAAACAGTCAAATATCCCCACCAGTGGCGGAACTAATGTAGAGACAGCCCTGGTGCAAGAAATTTTCTGGGTCTCCCTTTCCTTAATGCAAGGGTGGCCTAAAGGTAAATCCACATGTGTTGCACAAAACCTGCAATGCTATGCCTGTTGGGAATCTACAATTTGCCCATCCTTGCATGGTTGTTTGTGTGATTGAATGTAATCATGATTTTGTTTGGAGGATGTGTGTGTATGCAATGATGTAAATATAAATACAATTTAAAAAAATCTTTTATTTTCATTTATTTTATCTTGATCCTGCATCCATCTAATACCTCCAGAGGAACTTCTCCAAGCACCTGCACTTTCCTCCAAATCTACCTACATACATCCTTGGTGTGGATCATACCACCCAAGATGATTCCACAGAGCATATGATGCTCCCAAAAATGTAAGTAGATTTCCTTGCAATTTTTTTCTAGTACCACTATTCAAATCAGAGAGCACTATTTTGTATTCCATTTATTTCATAAACCAACTGTATCATGAATATTCAAAGGGATGTCTCCAGTTTTATCCAAGAGCGGGGATTGTTCCGCTCAAAAAGCCTTATCCAAGAGCGGGGATTGTTCCGCTCAAAAAGCCTTATCCAAGAGCGGGGATTGTTCCTCTCAAAGCCTTATCCAAGAGCGGGGATTGTTTTGCTCAAACCCTTATCCAAGAGCTGGGATTGTTCCGCTCAAAGCCTTATCCAAGAGCTGATTGGAAGTGATTGGATAGTGAAATTAGTGGGAGTTAAACTGCTAGGCAGAAGTTGCTGTATTTAGTTTCAGAGCTGGATAATCCATAAGGCAGTACTGATTTTGAGCCCCTGTCTAAACCTAGAGCGCTAACTCTGACTGTTTAGAGAGCCCTCCCTGAACCAGCTAGAAGATCAAAAGATCTCTCTGCTAAGCCCTGTGTCCCCTCATTTGGTCTGCACCTGTATTGACTGTAAGGGAGGTCTTGAAATGATCTGAACCCTAGCGCAGGCCACAATGCTTACCCATTGGACCACCAGGAATCCAGGCCAGAATGTCCCCCACTGAACCACCAGGGATTAAACCTCCCTCCTGCCAAAAGGTAAGCAAAATTAAATAAATATAAGGAAAGCTAAATGATGATGCCATGCCCCACACAGATTTTATAATATACTTTATGCAGAGCAATCCATACTTGCTACTACTTTGTACTCTGAATACATGGGAATTTTTTTAAAAAAGTTTGATCTCAAAGTGTAAATGCTATCCATTTAAAATATAGTTATAAAGTATAATAAAGTATAATTTTATTTAATGATTCTTTAATCCCACTTACCTGTCATTGTAACAACTATTGCAATCTGGGTGTGTGTATTTATGTGTATACATACAGTGGCTTACACACCAGTGCAAAACTGATCCATGGGGCCATCCACTCCCCCCTGACAGACACACACACATACAGACAGACAGATACAAAGACACATACATACAAATAGACAGGCAGGCACACAAACAAACAGACAGACACACACAAGACACACACATAAAAACAGAGAGGCACACACACACACACAGACAGACAGACATACAAAGACACATACAAAGAGACAGACAGGCACACATACATACAGACAGACACACACAAGACACACATACAAAGACACACACATACATAAAAACAGACAGGCACACATACATACATGCATACAGACAGCTAGACACAGACACATACAGACAGACACACACATACATACATACAGACACACACAGACAGATAGACAGACACACACACACACAAGACATACATACATACAAAAACACATACATACAAACAGACAGGCACACATACAGACAGACAGATAGACACAGACATACAAACAAACACACACACACACACACACACACATATATTTAAGTCACCCTCCTGTTTCCCACCGTTTAGGTGCAGGAGGGAGACTTTCCCTGGGGTACAGTGGTGGCTCAGGTTAATGGGAGTCAGAGTTCCCACTCTGACTCCCTGTTCTTCCACCCGTGCGGCCTCTGTGTAAACTAGAGTCACTTCCTCCCAGCAGTGATGATCTCATCACAGGGGGCCCGGTCGTGCTGTTAAAGCACCCAGCGCTGACGGGGCCCCCTCACAATCCATATCCATCGGGTGGCCCTGACAGCATGGGCCACCCGATGGACCCCTTGGACGGCGGGCCCCGGCAGTTTGCCGTGCGGGCTGGGGCCGCAAATGGTGATGGCGGGCACCCGGTCACAGGGGTCTGTAGGGCGGCCGGTCCCCCTAGAGTGACGGGCCCGGTCGCAGCTGCGACCGCGGTATGTATGCCAGTGTATACATATGTAATGTTTGGGTATGTGTTGTAACAAACCACCTCTTTTACAGGTAGGATTTTGTCACAGATCTTACGGTAAACCACACCCTTCTAGGGTAATCAAAGTCCAGGACACATCCAGCTCAGTTTCCCCAATTTATTTGGTGCAAAATATACATGTGCTTCAAAATAAAAATAAACAAAACAAAATTCCTTCAGCACTTACTAAACACAGTAATCACTATCTGGAATTGGGTGGCTTTCCCACTTACCAATTCACAATAACAAAATTATACATGCAAGACACACCATTCCTCTGTCTTTCAGCTCTCCTAACTGGCACCCTGACAAACACACAACACCCACACACAGCATACAAACAGGACCCGAACAAACATGCACACACAAACACCCTCTCACACACACACACACACACACACACACAGCACACTACCAGTTCCCTCACACACAGCACACTAACAGCACTCTCACAAACACACACAAAAACACCCTCACCCACATAGCACACTACCAGCACCCTCACACACACACACACAGCAATATATATATATATATATATATATATATATATAAACACATACATATACACATGGCGTGTGTTTGTGCTTTAGGGTGCACACCCTAATGCAATAGGCTGCGCACGCCTATGCTCACTTCCCTAATCTATAGGCTGCCCGCCCCATGCCTCACTCCCCTAATCTATAGGCTGCCCCCCCATGCCTCACTCCCCTAAACAATAGGCTGCTGCCCCCCTCCAGCCTCACTCCCCTAATCTATGGGCTGCTGCCCCCCCCCCTCACCCACTCATCCATGCTGCCCCCCCAGCCTCACTCCCCTAATCTATAGGCTGCTGCCCCCCCCAGCCTCACTCCCCTAATCTATAGGCTGCTGCCCCCCCAGCCTCACTCCCCTAATCTATAGGCTGCTGCCCCCTCCTCACTCCCCTAATCCATAGGCTGCTGCCCCTCTCACTCCCCTAATCTATAGGCTGCTGCCCCCAGCTCCCACCCATAGGCTGCCACCCCAAATCTATAGGCTGCTGCTCCCTCCCAAATCTATAGGCTGCTGCCCCTACCTATAGGCTGCTGCCCCCCCATAGGCTGCTGCTGCTGCCCCCACCCTATAGGCTGCTGCCCTCAATCTATGGCTGCCCCCCATCTATAGGCTATCTCAAACCCTCCCCCCACTTACCTGATCTGTAGGCTGTCTCTGGCTGCATGTGTTGTTCCCCTGCGGTTTCAATCAGCAGAGAGAAGCAGGGATAAGATGCAGCTTCCTATCCCTGTCTCTCTCCATACACAGCGCCACCTACTAGCCGGCGCCGGTATTGCAGTTCATTTTCAATCACACGAAAAATAGCAGAACAAGCTAAAAAATCCAGGGGCCCTCCCCCTTGCCCCCCCTGCGGACGCCCATGCTCCTATACTCTCTTAACCCCTAACACTCACTCTTTATCTTCCTCACCTCTACCTGTTACATTCTAGCCCAGCTTTCCACATCACTGCATCTCCTCTCTGTGCCTCCGCTGGCCTACTTCAACTTTCAAGTTTTTTCTGGAAGTGCATATCCATCTGAGTAACCCATCTTGTCCTTCTCTTATTTTCCCGTTTCTTCCTCAGTATCAAAATCTCTCCTTACACCTACTTCCCTCAACCTCAAAAACAGGAGACAATGCTTCAATCAACATTCTTATTATCATCCACACGCTGTTGCGCCTGCTGCATTTATGTTTGTGTCCTGTACCTAGCCATATGTGTAGTGTAAGTAGTACTTCCTCACCCTACATGCATGATTTGTAACTTATTTAAATCGTGTTTTCATCTCCACCCCTCCTCTACATGGCTCCAAATGTGTTAATTAATTATTAATTTATATTCCTTGTAACCCTCTTCACACTCCTGTCATGTTCCTACCATTACCCTCTTAAGCACCACTCACCACAAACTGAGAACCAAATTCTTACACATCACGGCCTGCTTTATTGCTGTAATTTATCTGCTGAGTGCTGGTGGGGAGTGTTGAAATCAAGCCCTCCAACCCCCACCCCACAAAAGTATAAAACCCTACAATTGCAATACTACCAAACTGATATTATGTCCAAATTCTTATTCCTTATGTAACTAGCCCTTGCAAATGATGTATAGTATAACCCTGGTCCCCCAACAGATTTCATTCCTAGCCTTCCATCTAAAAAAGGCCTCTGCAATATCCGCAGCTTACTACCAAAAGTTGATGCACTGCAAGCATGGTGTTCACATTACAAGGCCAAAATCATTGTGCTCTCTGAATCGTGGCTAACCGCAAAAATACATGACTCTGCCATTGCGATACATGGGTATTCATGTCGTAGAAATGAAAGAGCAAAAAGGAGGCGGCATTGTAATTTATGTTGACAATTCACCCCCTTACAAAACTTTAGCTCTCCTACCACCTTTGATTTCCTTTCTGGCACAATTGAGATCTCGTACAGTAACTCAATCATTGTTGCAGAAATCTACCTCCCACCTAGCTACTCAGTGCATTTCCTTTCTGACATAGCCCATTAGTGAAACCATAGCTCAAAACCCAAAAAGTAAACTGTTGGTCTTTAGAGATTTTAATATTTATTGGCTGAATTCTAAAAATAATAGTTCTTGCTTGCTATTTAACTGTTTAAAGTGCTGACTTTACAGCTAATGCAATTAATTTCCTCCCCAACTCGCATAAACATTAAAAGCCTTAACCATACCCTGCTCAATTGGATTCTCTCCACTTCTCCTGATAGAATCCAGGAGACAGGTGTTCTCCCTAACAGTTTCAGTGACCACTGCTTAGTGTACTGCGTGCGCAAAATAAAAGCTACTAAATCCTCTGCCAAGGTTAAAATCACCAGGTCCTTCAAAAAATGTAATCTTGAATCCTTTCTATATGACATCAAGAACCTTCCATGGCACATATTAAACCTAATTCCAGATCTAGACTGTGCAGTTGAATTCTTTCAGTCCGAACTCCTACAAGTGTGGAATTTGCATGCCCCGCTTTGTAAAGTGAGAGTAAAAGGGGCACATATGAATTGGAGCATAGCTGACCTCATTCAAATGTATCAGTTTCGGGATTCATTGTGGTCAAAGTTCAAGCATACTGCCTCTATGAACGATCACTGTGCATATAGACAATGCCGAAATATATGCACGAAACAAACAAAATTGGCCAAGGCTCAATATTTCTGTGACAATCTGAACAATAACATTTCAAACCCTAGAACAGGGGTAGGCAACCTTTTAGCAGCACTGTGCCGATATAGGATAGTGATGTCCCGTGGCGTGCCGGTCCTATTTTTTTTAAATTGTAGTGTGTTTGCTGCCGTATTCTGCTTGTGTTATTTTTACTGTAATTGCTTTGTATCGTTGTATTTGTGCGTATTTGAGCTATTATATTGTATATGTTCATGAGTAGTTTATGGTATTGTGTATGATACATATGAATGTGGGCTGTGTATGGGAGCTGCTTGTGGAATTGTGTGGATGGATATGTCACATTGTGTGTTTGGTAGTGTGTGGGGGCTGTTTGGGGTATTGCATGTGAGAGGCTGCATGTGGGGTTGTGTGCATGTATGTGGATTGTCAGTGGTGTTGCGTTTAAGCGGATTGTGTGTATGTTTGTGTGTGGGATGTCCGTATTATTTGTATGAGGGGAGGGTTATTCTGCATTTCTGTGTATATCTAGCAGTGTGGGTGGCTTCCCTGGGTTCCAGCGGGGACCAGGCCGGCCAGATACAGGTCAAGGACAGGAGCTGCAACAGCAACTGCGAGCTGCTCTACTACAGTGTGGATTCCCATTCACAAATGCTGGAATGAAGTGCACTGAGATCACTTCCTCTACATGCTGCAATGCATAAATTGAGGATTGTCCTTCACCACCTCTTCGTATTAGCAGATATCTGCAGTTGTACTGGGACTCCTGATAAGCCAGAACCTGTTTGGCTCTAGTAGCTTTGAGTGCTGTGCAAAGGCACCTCGAGTGCCGTGCAAAGGCACCTCAAGTGCCGTGCATGCACTAGTGCCGTAGGTTGCCTACCCCTGCCCTAGAAACTTTTGGAAAGTCATAAATAACTTACAAACTCCCCAAATCCACTCCCAACTCTCCACTGTCAAAGTGGATAACCAAACCCTGCAAATTCCCTTAGATGTAGCAAATGCCTTTAACAATTATTTTGTCGGATGCTCCACCACCCTGATTGCCAAGCTAATAAATGACACGCATCCTGAAACTACAAATGTGGATCAGGCCCCACTAAGTTTGTAAAGACCCAATAAAGACAAGTTCAGCTTTAGACCTGTATCTATTAGTGTCATTAAGAAACACCTTAATAATCTAAAAATGAAAAACCAGTCTGGACCTGATCAAATCCCAGCGATGCTGTTGAAGCTCAGTGCACCGGCAATTGCTAAACCTTCACAACCCTAATTAACAAATCCTCAGTCTCTGGATACATATGCAAACTTTGGAAGACTGCGAGAGTAGTGCCTATCTATAAAAGTGGTGACACTACTTTTGGTATCTAATTATCGCCCAATATCATTGCTCCCAGTATTGTTAAAAATCTTAGAAAAATGCATCCATACCCAACTATGTGAGTATTACCAACAATCTAACTATCTGACCCCCAATCAATCAGGTTTTCGCCCAAATCACTCCACTACAACTGGCCTCTTAAAAGTTTGCAATGACATCCAAACTGGAATGGAACAAGGAGATCTAACTGGAGCTATTTTCCTTGATTTTGCAAAGGCCTTTGACACAGTAGACTACGACATTCTACTGCACAAACTCAAAAGCTCGAGTATTGGTGGTCGTCCGCTAACCTGGTTTCAATCATATGTATCAGATCGATCACAATATGTGTCCATTTCTGACAGCAACTCCCTACCTCTCCCAGTCACGTGTGGTGTTCCCCAAGGTTCCATTCTCGGCCTCCTACTATTTACATTTTATATAAATTATCTGACTAATGTTTGCAAATCCTCAAATGTACACACATACGCAGATGACACAGTTATCTATGCAAACAAATCCGATCTACCGCAGCTTGAGGCTGTGCTCCAAGACCAGTTCACAAAGGTAGAAAAGTGGATCACAAAAAACAAACTCTTCCTAAACACTGACAAAACTATCACAATATTTGGAACAGTACCTAAATTACACAAATTACAAAATTCCCATCTATGCATCAGAACAAAATCAAATAGCACACTGACCGCAGTCCACTCTTTCAAATGCCTGGGTATGTTGTTAGACCCCAATCTATCTTTTGGCCTCCACATAGAAAATCTTGCATCTAAACTTTATCCAAAACTAGGTGCCCTGTACAGAAACACAAATCCTGTCAAAGCCCTACAGTAAAGGAAAAGATTGTACAGCAAATGCTGATGCCAATCATTTATTATGGGGATATAGTATATGCACCTGCACCACAAACCCACCTTAATAAACTTAATACACTGTATAACTCGTTCTGCTGCTTTGTGCTACAATGTAATTACATGACCCATCATGGTGACATGCTAAAAGAACTAAATCCAAAGGATCCAGACGCACTCTTCATCTTTTCAGCCTTGTGTTTAAGAGCTTTTCTGGGAAGCTCCCACCCTACCTGAGCAGAATGCTCTCCCCGGCTGTTCCCACCTACTATAATCTCCGATCCAGTACCAACACTTTATTTAGTCTAGCTCAATACAAAAAGAAAGCAGCCCGATCCTCCTTTTCCTACAGTGCCCCGCAATTATGGAACGACCTCCCGCACACTTTCAAATCTTCCCCAGGCGTAGAATCCTTTAAGAGATCCCTCTCTACATATCTAAAAACAGAATGCACCTGTCATGGTTGGTTATATATTTCTTACCTGTTCTATGTTTAATTTTGTATATATTGTATATTAATATTGTTTTTGTATTTCATTGAACCACAATCAATGCGATGTTTTGTGGACCCAGAACATACTTGAAAACAAGAGAAATCTCAATGTATCCTTCCTGGTAAAATATTTTATAAATAAGTGAAAGTGAAAATACATATAAACTTTTAAGAAACATCTTCTGGACAAAAATCTCCTTAAATGTGTGGGTCATGTGTCTCTGATACATGTGGATTTAAGGAGAATGCCTTACCACTGAGCTTAAATTTCTCAAATGTTCCAGGGATTCTTGTGCAACTATCTATGGAAATACATTTTGTCATCTACATAATTCATCACCCATATACACAGGGGAATCTCTATTCTTCACCGTAGTGTCACCTTCATCCCTTCTTCTGTACATAATTTATTTTCACTGAAGAAGACAAATCTTCTCTTCTTTATAGAAGTTTTAATCTTTACCTAGGTTATTTTTCACTTACTTGGAAATGTCCACAATTTACTAAACTCTGTTGACCTTTTTGCAACTTTTATCCAGGATTGGGTAATTGCAGAAATTTCTTAGTGAAGGCAATGCGTCGTAATTTCCTGTTTTCCTGCACTGGTGAATCAGTATTTTGAGTCTATTCTTCAACTAGAAAGGTTACCTCCTTTTGGTGATAATTAACCAACTGATATCTACAATAATTCTGTTAACCTCTTCCAGAATATTAAAAATGACAAATGCATTAATGTAAAATAATACATATTTAAAAGACCATAGCAGTTTGTAGAAACTATATATGGTATTATAATTTTAAAATAACTAGGACACTTCCATATTGAATAATTGTTATGTCCCTTTTTCAGTGCAATTCTTCTGGCTTGAGAGCACGACTTATGACCATTGTAGAAATCACAACTGGAAGAATCTGGCCCTGACGTGCTCATGAATCATCTGAATAACTTAATACCCACTTCAGATCAAGAGAGGACAGTGCAGATGGGAGAGTAGAGGTAATATTCAATACGGCACTTTTAAATACGTTAAAACAATGTTCTACAGCATTTATGGTCAGTGGAGTAAGTCCATTTTTAAATATTACCTCCACACATCACACTATGTGTCATGGTCAATCATAGGCTTGATTTAATTTTCCTTTAAGATAATTTGTTCAGTTCACAGCAACATTGTCGATTTTGTTCAAAGTATCACTCTTCATCTTTGTGCTAACCTTATTGCAAGTAATGAGTCTCAACCCTCGAATCGGATACGTTTCATGATGTTTGCTGAAAACTCAAAGTTGCTTTATCTTAAAGTAGAATTTAACAGCTATATTTTCACTGTCTAACAAACTGGACTGTAGTCTGCAACATTGTGTTTGACCTTCAGGTATTACAAAGAAGAAACAAGACTCCACTTAGATTTGATAAATCATCGAAAAGAACAGTTAAAGTTCTGAGATTATGGAAGCAAACCAGATTTCTGGGCAACAAACACTGACTATCTGTTTATCCCAAGAGTTGTGCAAATCCATATCAAATACGATACAGCGGCTATAATAGCCTTCGGGGCATGCTCTCAAACAACCGAGAACTGGCAGCCCAGAGAAAACAGAATTTATGGACTTGGTATTGCAATCTTAAGGTACATAAGAAGAGCAATGAATCTGAAGCAGATCTGTCATATACCTAGACAAATGTCTGAAATTCCTGACAACGACCATAAAATAGGAGGGAGAGAGGAAATTGGGTTTCGCTCTGGAGAGGCCGATCACAACATTTTAAACATGAGATGAAAGGTGTTAAAAAGAGGAAGATGGAGAGAGCTGTGATACATTCTACTTATGATGCATATGGTACCTTGGGAATTATTTTAACCAGACAACTGATGCTTTCCAAATAAATGTATCGCATTGAATATACTTTACTTGGACTGCAACAGTAGCTCTGTGGCTATGAAACATTATCTTTTCTCTGCACATCTGGCGAACAGACAAGACAAAACAAAGAAAAATATATATAGAACTCTATAACGTAATTGAATTAAAATGGGCTATGGTGAAAAATATGATACTTGATGCAGATAGGACTTTGAATGGTGGATGAAGGGAAATTGTTACAGCTGATCGAGAACATGTGCTTTTTGTTTGAACTCAGGCAGAGACAACCAATAATTTTTCTGGCTGCATTTATGAAACCTATCATGTCTTGAATGCAGAGAAAATAGACAGGTGTCTGATGTCGTAAATACGCTGGGGAATAGGGTGGAATCTCACAGGCCTTCACAAATGGATTTACTTAAAGGGGCATCAATATTACAATAAATAAATACGTAAATAAATGTGTTGTTTACATATGGTCAATTGCATTAACAACTTGTTTCTTGGGCAGAAAATTACCCTGATTGCAAAATTATCAGGAGATTTGTAATTTAAGGATACTTGCTAAGGCAACTTACTGACAGTTAAAAACATTCACAGTGTGTTAGAAATAAACAGGGGGGGGAATCAGGAAGAGAGAGAACAAAATACCTCCGGTGCTCTATACAGAAGTATTGAATGAGAATAAGGGATTTAAAATCCTCTGTATATTTCTGACCTACCACGGAGGTTTTTCCTATTAGGTAGGGGAATGTCATGTAGAGGATTCATGTTATCAGCACTAATACCTGTTTTAGAGCTCAGGTGAGCTCAGATGAGGAGATAAATACCAGGAGCCTTGGTCTGTGTCTATGTAGTCCAGTTAGGTTCCTATTTTTGATAGCGGAGTTGCAGGAACAGCTATAGAGGGTGTACAATTCAGGGCAGCCCCAGCTCTTCCAGTGTCTGTGTGTGGTTGGACCATTACTAAATTTAACCCAACTCTGACCCTAACACCCTCTATACCACAACTGTGCATCCTCTCAAGCTGTTAATACTTTTAACACTGCATGCCCTATGTAATCTAACAGTGACTCTGGCCCCTCTCTAGCCTTAAATCCCCTTTACCATAACCACTACTCCATTAAGCTAAAGTTGTATTCGTGCCTCTAGGTCCCTTTAAACGTACTCACTTTACCTGCCTTTTTAATGCAAGCTCTTTCTCTCCCAGTAGTAATGTTATAGTGCTGCAGCAGAGGATGGCAGAGTAGATTTCTGTTTCATTGTCGGAAAAAAAATGCTGAATCTACACCTTTGGCAAGATAACTGGACCATGAGATAAAATCACATAAGTAAAATGCAATGCTCTGATTAAGGCATCGGATGAGTCACATATCATATTGGACGTCATCTTGCTTGTTCCATGCCTTTTGTTCTTAGTCCTTCCCATCCCTTATCTTTCTTTTATATCTCTCTTCCAATGTTTTTTTCATCTTCTCCTATTCCGTGCTTCCTTTCTCTCTCTGTCCACAAGTCTTTCAAATATGTTTTTATTGTTCTTCTCCCAAACCATTTCTTTCATTCTACATTGCCAAATGCTTCTTCCATGGTGTATATCAAAAACTCCCTTGTATATGAGAACCTTTTGCATATGCTGCCTGTATATGACAAGAGTTGTGTGTGTGCCGCGGTATTGTCCTCACTATGTTACCTGCATCCTTATTATTTTTGGGGTTTGAAGAATGTGCATAAACTTTGGTGCCCATTTTTTGGATCTTTAGATCGGGGAAAGCCAATTCCATGTGTTGTGGACTACATCTTCATTGATTCTTTGTCAGCATTATGGTTGTAAAGAGCATTATGGGGGATGTAGTCCACAACACCTGGAGTGCCGAAGGTTGCCTACCCCCACTCTAGGTAGATTATCTTGCAGATTTTAAATGAACACTGAGAGTGATTTGTACACTTAGGAGGTTGGAGATTAAAAACTCCCTTGGAGTGGTGATAGGTGCTGATGCAGTCAGGAGCGATCTTTAATGTTCAAACTGGCCCATGGCCCTATTTTGATGTTGCTGACCCTGCACTGTCTTCACACCATTTGGACTAAATAGTTATTTATCCCTGCAGCATAGACTCAATGCTTTACGCAAGGAAACTTGGGGTTCTAATCCAGAACTCCAGCTTAGAATATTCCGGTGGGCCTCTGTGGACTAGAAAATAGATAAGCACCTTGTTGTGCCTGCAACCCCATATTTTGGTTGTGTAGCAGTTAATCCTCTGTTCCAACAACTTAGATCTAGCTTTGTTGTACATCATGTGCTAATACATTTTCTAGGTTCAGGATATGTCATCATGGAGCTTTATGATCATATTGTGCAAGAAACAGCAAAGAGAAGAGATTTGTCTTGTTAGAGGCACAGGTCTTTTGTTTCTCTTGATAAACTGCCACCAGATCACTTACAAACAACCTCTTCTCAAATGAATGCAGTGCGGAGGATCCACAAAAATATCAACGAAAGAGGGACTAAGGTGAGTTTAGCCCACAGAGTGGCTTGAGAACCAAAGCATGAACAAAATAGCTAAGGATCTTATTACCAAAAAGCTGGTCAACACCTTGATGTTGTTATAAAAAACATCAGGTGCACCCTGGCTAAACATCTCACCCTGCTCAGCCATATGTTAGCTGGCTAGGTATTCTGAGATTGGAAGTCCCATCTGGTGTGTCAGATGTTGTGTATTCTTGGTCAGGGCCACTTCAAATTTTTTGTAAATCAATTGAGACAGATAAATAAATTATCAGCTGCCAAATTAATGAAATTCTTCTTTGATCCCGAAAATTAGCCCACATGGAATTCTTAAACTCCAAGGAGGAGCAGATGGAGAGAAATTGAGCCAGATTGTTGAAGCAGGTTTGCTAGTAGGGATGTTATATGGGTCACAACTTACAAAGTACATTGCACAGCATTGCTTGTGAGTTAGAAATTAATTGCATATGGGTTTCGGAATCCCCGTGTTCTCTGAAGTGTCTAGACAATAGCAGTCATTTTCTAGAGGAACTCTAAATTTCTAAATCTTTTTTTTTTTCAAGCTATGAGTAATCCCGTTGAATTCTCAGTATAGAGGATAGCCCTGACATATGTATCCCAGTCCATACACTTCAACCTTAGTAGATATGTTGCACTGGTGGGGTTGTAAAATAGAATAGTAAAATATTGATATTTTTATAAGGGTAAGTTGCATAGATCGATATTTCAGCCACACACTAGACGTATACCAAGAAGAGTGCAATAACATTCATTCACTAAACCGTGAAGAGGGACATGCTTAATTTTGGATTAAACAAGCAAATAGAATAATCTCTCCAACACATCTACTTTATTCAGCTTGGCTGTTTTGGCCTTCAATTTGCAATTTCGTAGACAAACCCAGCTAATTCCCAGTTTAGGTAATGCCACTAACAGCATGCATTTTTTTTAAACTAATTGCTATGTTAACTAATATCAATAAATTAATTTTGTGTCAGCAAATGAATTCCATTATTATGTGAATCAGGTTCATTTCATTCCAAACCCCTGCTAGTGCCCTCAAGCTAAATACTGTTTACCGTATTTTATACAAATATGTTTGGTAGTTCAATACTCAGAGTGGTGAGAGCATTCTCTCAAGATCTCATTGACTTTCATTGGGCCCATGTGTCCTGGATGGCTAAGAGCATCATATCTTTGTTCTAAAGCAACTCTTGGATTCTAGGGAGATGGCTTCAAAAGCTTCCAAGGATATATAGCAGACCAAATCCTAACTACCAAAGCTCCTAGAGAGACAGTAGTTAGCTTACTGCTAATCGGATGTGACACCAATTCCATTTATTGTTGCTAATAATACCTAACTGATTTAAAAGTCACACATCCTGCTGCTCAGCTAAGTAGTGGAATCTTTAAAAAAATACACTGGGGACATTTTTTTTAGGACACTAATACTGTACAGTGTTTTCTGAACTGGAAACAATGCCTTTGTGGAGCTAGACAGGGTGTTATAATTTATATACAGGGGTCTACAGTCTCTAATCCTACATATTTGAGAAGTAATTAGGAGACAAAGTAATTGTCCACAAGATGTGCCATGATTATACATAAGGATGGGGAGGTAGCATCCTTCAGAACTTGTTTAAATTTACATTTGTGGCACTTGATTGGTTGTTTTCCTTTGATCGTGCTGTTTTGTATGTATCTTACCTTGGTACACCTGGTGTTTTCCAGCCTTCCTTACAAGCTTTACTGCCAAATAAGGTGCCAAGATACTCCTGTTCTTTTAGGCTCACAAGAAAATGGACAACAAAGTAGGCAGCTCAGACATAGCATTTGTAAGATAGATGCAGACATAAAAACAATATAGTAACTTCAAACAAAAATAATCTTTTAATTTAACCGGTATTGTTTTGATGATCATTAGAATAACTGCAATCCAATTGATAAACGTAAAATTATTATTATTATTTTTTTCACGTTTAGATTCTTTATAAGGCATGAAATAATAGTTTTACACAAGAATGAACACACATTTTTGTTTTATTTTACAGGCATTCAGTAATGCTCCATTAAGTCTTTGGTTCTTCCCATTGTCTACCTTACAGTTGGCTTCAAAGTCTTAAAAATAGATTTCAAAGCATCAATGGGCTGAGAACCATATTAATGCAAATTACGCAATGTCTCTGCAAAGACATTGTTTATACCAAGCTCAGGAAGGTTTATAGAGAGGAACAGTAAGAATTCTGCTTATCTCTGAATCTCTGGTTGTGATTAAACGGGAGGTCTGGTTTGGTCAGTGTGTGTTATTGCTTCCCATTACTCTTGGAAACTTGTCTTTACACACATAAATATTTAGATACTATTGCCTACTCACAAAAATAATCGTAGATGGAGGTACAGACTAGTACCATAGATAATAGAACACCATAGTTTGAATTTAAGAATAAAATACAGTGGAATTTGTGGGAAGGCTACAATACACTAAATAGAAGTCTGTCCTAAACTAGTCGCATACCAGAACCCACCTAGGTGGCCAGAAGGGGCCACATGGCATTTTTGAGCAACTGTTCTTGCTTATCTTTGTTTTGTAATTGTTCCATTGTTTATTGGTATTTTATATCAGTTTTACAGTTGTGTGCATGTGTTTTTGTTATTGTAGTCTTTTGTTCTGTGTCCTCTCCTATCCTTTGTATTCCACCACTTTTTATCTTACCTTCTACATTAGACTCACAAAGTACTCAGTAGACATGTTAGACACCATAGTATAATTTCCGCATTCTATGCCAGTTTGGTAAAAGTTATTTCCTCTGTGAGCTTTAATTGTGTTGGCCAGGACATTTGGTTCTTACATACAGTTCTGTTCTACCTTGAACTTCTTTACTTCCTGGCAACACATTTATCCATGATGTTCCTTGTGAATGAATACCAGGAATCATAATTTATTTTTTTGACAATAACCAAAATGTTCTTTTTTTGATCATCCACCATGGCAACAGTACATTCCCACTTTTTCTTCGGTGAGAGTTCTGCAGATAGTTGCAAAGATTATTAGAAAGGGAGGATGTAGTTCTGTTTATACTAATTTTAGAGTTCTATCAAAGGGTTCCTACAGAATGCACTAAAACAGGTGAAAAACGGATGGGTCCCAGTTGAGTTGGCCCACTGGGAAGTTGTCTAGTTTTTCTGGTGGGCACGTCTGCACTGGGACGTCGTCTAGTTTTTTGGTGGGCCCATCTGCACCTGCACATGATCATCATGTTTAGCCCTCTCAAGAATACTTCCTACATTTTATGGACACATGATGCTGTCGTTAACAGATAAATAGATCATAAAAAATATTTGTATTCAGGGTTGACAACACCTTCTGACCAGTGTGACATATTATTGAGTTCATCCATGTACCATACTAACACAGAAATCTTTGCGTATTATATACGTAATGTTTCAAATAGCAGATCCAACATGTTCGCAGTGTAGCTCCAATTCAATCATCACATTCTTTAAAAAAGGAAAACGAAGATGCAATTCCATCAAATTAAATATTTTCCAGTTCCCTTTTGGTTGCTCTGTGCTTTTAAAATACCATTAATCTTCAGAAATCCAGACCTTAATCTACTTGGGGAACCAAATATTGAATTGTGCTCCATGAATCACTAGCCCATCATGATATTGAAATCCCATGTACAATGCCACACACAGTACATGCAATAAAGAACAAAGGGGGATGTTGCATTTATTAAATAAAAAATGCCATTACTTTTCTGCTATTTCTATAGTAGAAAAATCTATTATCCTTAATTGGACATATCTAGATTGAAGATTGGAGTTCAGTTTGGTTCTTAGAGGGTTAATGGGCACACATTGATTTGTGATGTCACCGGATCCTGAAAGCTTTCCTGGACTCAAGCCAAGAGCTGATGAAAATATGCTTTTGGGCTAAAACAAACTGAAGTTGTAAGTCAATATAAGGTATAGGTGCTGGTATAGTTTTATTAGCTTGTATGCCTGGGAGGTAGACACACATTACAATTCTTGCTGTCATTGAACAGTTCCATAACAGGAGATCTGTGAAAACGGCTTTGATTTGGTCAGAGTTCGAACACATATCCTGTGCTTTGATTACTGCTTTTTTGCCTAATTGATTAAAGGCAGAGCCAAAAACATTTTTTTGTTCCATTTCAACAGCCGACTGTAATATCCCATGGGTCCACAAAACTATAAAAGCAGTTCTAAGTGGCATCTTGTCACAACAAATTGTCTATGATGTTTTTCAATAAATAAATACTTTGGGATTTCATACATTTGAGATCTGAAAACCTCTTTATACACACTTCAGACACATTAGGTTGGAGAATCGGATGGGTCTAGTGCCAGCATCTTCACACTTAGCAGGGATATTATCAATTTAATTTTGGTTCTGTGTGTAGAGCACCCAGAAAACAGGTAGTGAAAACACAGATACTGTCCCCTGAGTGTATACAGTCATACAGCTACAGTACAGTGTTGCCAGCAAAGGCGCTAAGTTTGTTTAAACTATGCACCTTGGCAGGGCTGGTGCAAAGATCAATTTTGCCGCCCCCTCATGTCGCTCACTCATTGACAGACACACACTGGCAGACACACACACTCACTGAGAGACACACACACTCACTGACAGACACACACTCACTGACAGACATGCAATCACTCACTCACTGACACACACACACAGAAACTCACTGACAGACATACACTCGCTGACAGACAGACAGACACACACACACACACACAGACACTTACTGACAGACATACACTCACTGACAGACATACACTCACTCACTGGAATACATACCTACACTCACTGACAGACACACAAACACACACTCACTGACAGACATACACTCACTGACAGACATTCACTCACTGATAGACACACACACATACACACACTCACGGACATACATACACAGATAACCACCTCCTGGCTCCCCTGTAACAGGGCTCCTCTCGGCGCCCCCACCTTCGGGCACCTTGTGCATCAGCCCGATGCTGGGGGCAGCTCATGAGCCGCTCGCCTAGCAGACAGGAAACATCCCGGTGGGCGCCCCCAGCATGCCGGCGCCCTAGGTGAATGCCTAGTTCGACTAGCGGTTGCGCCAGCCCTGTGTGACCTTGGTGGTATTGTAGCCACATTGTAGCAATGATCTGCTTGGAACTATGTGGATGGTGCTATACAATGACAAAGTCACTTTATAAAAGTTTGTAAAATTAGATACAGAATATGATTTTTAGAAATGGTAAATTAGAAGCAAAAGCACATGTTTCCATCTACTTAAAGGGTCACTCTAGGCATTATAACATTTCATAATGCAAAGACGACCTTACACCCACTTTCAATACTGAGAATATGTTATGACTACCGTAACTTATTAAAATCTTTGCAGCTATCAGACAGCTCCCAAGTATCATGGAGAGTGAATGGCCAGGAAGTCAAAATAGGGCATTAATTTGAGGTTTCCTCCTCTCACCACATTCCAGTTATAGTTCCAGTGTCAGACTGGGCATGGCCGCCCATCCAGCCATGCTACAATCCATTGACATTGTGGGGATAGAGTGTAATGTGCATCATTTTCAGCTGTTACCTGGCACACACCCCTTAGTACACCCCCTTAGTACAGCGACAGTATTCATTTTTTTCCAATGGTAATCTCAGTGACAAAACGCATGTTTTGAAGAAAGGTCTAGCTTTCTGTTTATTAGAGGTGGAAGAAAAAGATGATATTTAAATAGATTTCAAAATACATGTAATGAGAGCAAATCTTTGTACTCATTTAAAGGATCATTCCAATCACCATTACCACGTTAGTGATTTAAAGTGGTTATGGTGCTTTGAGTCTGTACGTGCAGTGTTTCGCTATGAAATGCTGCACATACAGAGTTTAACTCTACCTTCGTCAGCATCAATATGACGTCAGCCTGGAACAAGAGGTATGGGCTGGCAAATATCAGGTCTGTGCATATGGGGCGTCAGGTTTCCCTGGACTGAAAAAGGAAGGGAAAGACATGACTGCTGCCCAGGGAGGGGGGATGGACAAAAGGGGATACATATGTAGCGAGAAGGGACCTGGTATATAAGGGAATCTGGGGGTGGCCCCTTGCCACTCAGCAGGTAGGAAGAGATCTAAAAGGAGCTTTCCCACCCTTTTTCCTCAATCTCCTTCCATCTTCCTACACCTCCTGAGAGTGTTATAAAAAAAAATAATAATAATTTTACTGACCTTCAAATTAATTACTCACCTTTGCAAGTGAAGAGCTATGGCTGTGGTGTCCAAGGATGCATTGGTGGAGATGCTGCAGGCATATCTGGTGGCGAGTGGCTCCGGGTCGTTGGGTGAAGTGATGGCCGGCCTGCAGGGTGGCAGCGACGATGCAGCAGCGGCGGAGCCTGAGGAGAGGCAGGATGACGGTAGGAGACCTAGGCGATCCAGACCTCCTACGCGCCTTTCCCCCAGCCCAGTGCGGCGAAGCAGCGGTAGGAGGAGAGTGACCGGGACGGACTGAGCGAGCAGAGCGGATGGAGGTGTCCCCTTACCTACCCGGGCTGCAGGAGGGCGGCTGCGGCGGGAAATGGATGCTGTTCGGCAGGATCAAGATGGTGGCGGAAGAGGTGCGAGGTCGAGGAGTCCGGCTTCTTTTCCGGCCCAGCCGGATATGACGTCTGAGCGCGCCCGGCGCGTGGGAAGAGTGACGTCAGCGGAGGCGCTGCGGGGCGCGTACGTGAAGTCGGTGCGCCGGAGCGCACTGACGTCGCAGGCCCCGCCATCTTGGAACCGGGCAAACCGGTCCGGAGAGCCGGGCAGCCGGGAGGCTGGCCTGGAGAGTGCCCAGGAGGCGTGGAGGGACGGCGGCCGGGTAGGCGGTCAGCTCAGAAGCTCGGGTGATGGCAGCCATGGCTGTGGTCGGCCGGAAGCAGCGGAGGATGGCGGCCTGTGGAGAGGCAGGCTGGGTCTGGAGGAGGAACCGGCAATGGGAGATGAAGACAGCGTGGAGGAGCAGGAGGAATTGCTGGAGGACCGTGTGCCTGGCAGCCTTCCTGTGTCCGGTGAGTCAGCTTGCGCAGGCGCATGGGGTAGTCTGGGTGCCAGTATAGGGGGTTCCAGGGAGGCACAAGGGGAAGTTTTGCGCTTGCTTAGGACCCTAGTGGCAGGGTTACCAGGGGCAGCACAAGGGGGGCATTAGCGTCTGCGCCAGGGCCCGCGCCTGCAGCTCCACTGTGCGCTTTTCGCCCCAGCATACCTGGGTGTGAGTTGTCTCCGCTGGGCATGCATGTCCCTAGTGAGACGCGCGAGAAGATAGTGCGTGGCGAATTTGTGGATTTGCTATCCCTGGTTCCGCCGCATAAGGATGCCGTACATAGGCCTAGACGGGGGGAGCCGGGGGAAGGGGACAAGGGCAAGCAGCTCCCGAGGACTTTTGGGAACTGGTTGCAGGGGTTTGCGGTTTTCGCCAGCGTGTTGTCCAGGCAGTTTCCGGAAAGGGCCCCTTCGTTATTTGGGTATCTAGATCTCATTTGGGGGGCTTACAAAATCTACGGCGGTCAATGCTGGTTTCGTTATGACCAGCAATTTCGGCAGAAGATGGCGGTATGCCCGGGGCTGGACTTCGGGGTGCAGGATGGCAGCCTTTGGCTGCTTCTTATGACTCCCAGCCGGCCGGCGCCCTTTGTTTGAATGTGTTATACCCCAGATAGGAATCCCATGGAGCCCATTCGTATGAAACTGACTGTAAAGACTTTGGCTCCATGGCGATTAAACTGTATTCGTGTGGTCTGAGCGCCATTCACTTAATAATGTGCGCTCAGACCTGAGCTATCTGGGGATATGTTAAATGTATAGTTTTAATGTAATGTGTCTTACCTGGTGTTTTTTAACAGTAATGCTTGTTTTGTGTCACCATGTGCATAATGGAGTCTTGTCCCTGTCTGGGGAGATAATTGAATTACTTCTCACTTATCTCCAGGGCAGAGGAGAGGAAGCCAGGATGCATTGTGGTAAAAGGTATGTGTATTGGGTTACCTCTCAGGATAAGGGGGAGGGAATCTGTGGGTTGTAACTAATATGTTACTGGATATTTTATACCTCCCTGTGGGCGGTCCTGTATTTGCAAGACTGTAATAAAAACCAGGCTGGGTGTGCCAGCACCTCAGACCACTGCTTGACCCTCAACACGGAGCTCTGTCTCGTCTTTGGGGGGATTTACTGTATGCTGCTAAGGACTGATTGCCAGGAGTGTAAGCCGCTTGTCTGCTTTTCCTGTTCGTCTGATAGCAGCAATTCGTATGGTTCCTGTTCGTGTATTTGGAGTGCTACCTTATTCCCTTGTATGCCGTTCGGGAGTTTGGAGCATTCACTTATATGCAGTTTGAGTGTTTGGAGCATTCCCTTGTATGCAGTTCGAGTGTTTGGAGCATTCCCTTGTATGCCGTTCGGGAGTTTGGAGCATTCACTTGTATTCAGTTCGTGAGTTTTGGTGATTCTACAGTAGCTGTGCCTGTCTCTGAAAGGGGATTATCGTCTAAGCGGTTTTTACCCCTTTTGTGCAAAACGGTCCGTTACAGATGTGAGATCTGTCTGATGGCTGAATCACCCCATCAGCTGACAGTTGGTTTAATGCTGGTCAAAAATGTTCAATAAAGCTGTGGCCGTTGCCCTTATCCATTATACAGGTGTTGTGTGTTTATTGGGGCAACGGGTGGGTCGTGGGTCTGCAGTCATGTAAACAACATGCCATCAGCAGATGTCCAATGCCCCTCCTCCCTGCCATCCATGTCCTCCCCTCTGCCCCTCCTCTCTGACATCCCTCACCATGCAGCTAGAGGGAGTGAGAACAACAGAGGAGGATTGGGCTACCAGGAGAACTTGGCATCAGCACTGGAACAGGGGTAATTTTTATTTATTTTTTTATTTTGGGAGGGCTGAGAAGCAGAGCAAGAGGTACTCTGAGGGAAGACAGTATTTTATTAAAATACTGGTTTTTGGTTTAACTATTTGACGCCTATAATGCAGTAGCTTTTTTTTTTTCCAGACTGTTTGAATACATATGACTGTACAGATATTCAGAGAGACACAATTACACAGTATGGCTTGTAATTTCAACTCCAAACTAATTATCTTTTATAGCACGCCTTTGTTCAAGAACCCATATGTAGATATATTTAGAAAACACAACACCACATGTTTTTCTGGGCCTCAGTTTTTTTCAAACTTAACTTTCTAATTCAATTCTGATAAATACAGTATACCCTACAAAACACTCAGACTCCTGCTGCTACCTTCATATTGCGTATCTTCTTTTGTAATGTTGTAGAAGAAGAATCTCTTTAGAATTCTATAGCTTTTCTCGTTCAATACTTTAATTAAGCAGGCCACCAGCTGAGTCCATCTATAGTCCAAGAATCTCCAGTCCAAAATAAATTGTTCTTTCAACCTTTATTTCAATTCAGGACTTTCTGCAAGGAACCACAGACTACATAATACTAGTTTGCAACCAGGCACAATAATGGCTCACATGGATACAACACAGCATAAAAGAAACTCCTTCTCGATGAAGCATTAGAACAAACCAATACCACAAAACCACTTTGAAGTCGTTTAGCATGTGGTAGCTAAAAAGATTTACTTTGCTCATATCCTTCTCTTTGGAAAGAAAAAGTCTATTTCTTCCTTTTCATCATCTATATTATTTTTTGACATTTCTTCCTGGATTAAACGCAGTCTGCGAACAGTCATATTGTTCAAGCGGTCAAAAGGAAACAGACCACCAGTAATGACTGTCATCAAAAATTAAAATTATTCAGGGAACGTATTTTCTTCTTTCATTGGATCAGGACACCTGATAAATTAATTCTTAAAAAAAAAAAAAACTGACAAAATTAGCAAGGCAAGTATTTTTTTTTCTTGAGCGCACATTTAAATATCTGTTTGGAGGAAATTCTGGGAGTCGCGAAAGGGAGAACGGAGGAGATTGAGAAGCCAGTAGATTGTTTGAAGCAAAAAAATCTGAAAAACAATAAAACTGATTGAACATACAGTTATTGGTTGCTTTGGGTAAAACTAGATGTTAATTTTTGTCTTTGAGAATCAGATCTTAAAATACACAAAGCATTTAATGATTCCATAGACATTGGTCATCAAACTGTCCTCTTTTATCATTGGAATCCCTTTTGAGGGGTATCCATGATGTTCCAGTTACATTGGATTTTCAATATATATTGCTAAATCATGAGACAAGTGTGGACGTCTTTTTCCATCACAGTAAACTGATGTGACATGACTGAAAGAAGACCAGAAACTTCTAAATAAACTCTTTTGATCTTAATATATTCTCCATAAGATATTTGCAATCAATGTGAGCCAAATGGTCCTTTCTGATATGCATATTTTCCTGTTCCTTGTGAAATATAAATGCATATCACAAACAGTTATATTAACAAATTACATGTTCCCGGACAACTAACAGTGACCCACCGTACCAGATTTCTAGAAGAATATAGAACGACTTCAATGCATAGCTGGGGTCTGCTGGGAGCAGCTCCCTGCCTCGACTACACTTTAGGGAGAGCCAGAAGCCAGTCTGATCACTCTTAGCCAATGAACTAAGCCCTGTACCTCTGGAATTAGCTCTGACCAGAGAGCTTCCAGTTCTCTGTTGGCTGTAATTAAAACACATAGCAGATCCAGGAAGAGTCCAGGTAGTGTTCCAAAACAGTTTGAATACTTGCAATATGGGGGTGTGCAAGGGTCCTCCTGCAACCATGACCACTACAATGTACTGTAGTGGTTATGGTGCTTGGAGTGTTCCTTTAATAGCTTTTCCATAAAAAAGCACTTAAATATATATTTCTTAACCAAAATCTTACCCATTATATAACTAGCATAAGGATTCCATATCATTTCTAAAAATGCAGTCTACTTTCGCCCTAATTTGCTGTATTTTTCAGGACCCCCTCATATTTCTTTTTGAATTATAATTTCCATTAGCGTGCATGTCAAGGAAATGATGATAGACAGAAACACGTATGGCCTTTCAGTATATAAATACTAAGTGCTAAATATACCGTTCTAGCACTGGTTGCGCGTTTCCTGCCTTGGTAACACTAGATGGAAATTAATCAGAAGACCCTTATTTTAGTTTCACGTTTTAAATTGCATGTTTTGACATGCATAATGTTTTGACATATATGATAATTATTTTTTGAATCAGATAGCCTTTTTGAAATCAATATTTATGTACCTGATTACAGACAGTGAGCTGCATGTTAAATTGACAAGAGTCACCAGTCTAGGTTTCCTTATAAGTAAACTCATAACGCAGTTCAGACTGCATTACATTTCATTGAGGATAGTTTACAATAAGGTGTGTACGACTTTAAACCTATCTTAAGAAACCATCACATAACATAATTTAATGAAATCCCTATGTGTGCCCAGGTTTGCACAAAAATATACTGGGTTATTCACCAAAGTGAGAATTCAAAGGGATTTCAAAGAGGATTTCACAGTTAAGACCAGAGAAGCCAAACTGAAAGCACAACTGACTTGAGAACATTTTCCAGTTCAGCTGTTTTGACCTTGAAGGGACACTATAGTCACCAAAACAACTTTACCTTAATGAAGCAGTTTTAGTGTACAGATAATGCCCCTGCAGTTTTAGCAATTAATTCTCTGCTATTTCTGAGTTACAATATTTTGTTTATACAACCATGTTGACACCTCCCTGCATGTGACTTACATAGCCTTCCCAAACACTTCCTGTAAGGAGACATCAAATGTTTAAACTTCCTTTATTGCACATTCTGTTTAATTTAGAAATTCTCACAGGATCCTTCTGTGTGTTTAAAGTTCAATTTACAGAGCATCTGATTAAATATGAAACAATTTTGCAACGGGAGGTGTAACTAGGCTGCATAAACAGAAACAAAGGCGATTTAACTCCAAAACATCAGAGAAATGAGCAGTGAGACTACAGGGACATGATCTATACACTAAACCTGCTTCGCTAAGCTAGAGTTGTTTTGGTGGCTATAGTATCCCTTTAAATCCAAAATTCACTTTTAATTCACCTTGATTTATCTTTTAGTGAATAACCCTGATGGTTTATATTATTTTGGCTGCTGGAGTGTGCTGTGGTCAAATTGGAAGAAAACTGGACTACAGTGCAGTTTTGTTTAGGAATCTGCAAAATCATCAGTCTGACCAATGACTCACAGCTTATACATTGTCTCATCAAGTCTGGCCAGCAAGTTCAGTGCTAGTTACTCAAGGGATAATTGTTGGGAAGTCAAAAAAGGGAATTCAAAGTGGGCCCAATGGTTGTTATCTGTTGTCACGTTCTCTGTTTTTGTGTTTCTATCTAAATATCGATTTTGACTACTGATCTGTGACTAAAATCAACATATAGTAACTCTCTCCTAGCCATTATCTTTTAGCCAATCCTCATTTGTTTTGGCACCACAGGCAGAATTCAGAATCACGAATCAAAACGAACATGCCCTGTCATTGCTCGTTTTGTTCAGTTTGTAATTTGGCTACATTTTGGCTCAGAGGCGGGGAAATCGAACGATCACCCGATCAGCCCAAATTCGGATGAATTGCATTTCACAACAAAACAAATCTCCAAGTCTAATCGATAGATACATGCAAACACGTCTTCATTTGTTTGAGAATTATTGTCTGAATAAAGAAAACTACAAGTATTTTATACATATTTATTTTTGTGCATTACATTTAAAATATCAGATTCCCTTGTTTATTATTAAGGCAGACAGTTGAGTCACAAAGGGCAAATGCCTTAGCTCAGTGAAAAAAAACAATACTATCCGCTTTGCTTGTTAGGAGAGAGATTTAAAGAAACAATTTTAATCAGACAAAATCAGAATGCAACGTTGTTTTGAGGCTATGGAATTAATTACTGATTTTTTTAAACAGCTGAAGTCAAGGAATGTAATGTAAATGAACCGCAAGAGCCCAAACTGGAACTTTGCCATAATAGTTCAATGACTTATTCTTGGTTGATGAAAAATGGGCAGGTTTTTGGAAAATTGCCAGGGAAAAGTTCTTCAAAGTGCTAACTTTCACCACAGTTTGGTATACGATCAGTCAAACTAGCCGATACTTAGCTTTGCATCTATTTTTATTATTTGTGATACAGAACCGAGCACTTGCAGGGTGATAGAATTACAAACATAAAGTGGCACAAGGCTTATACAATGCTGTGATTTTTTTCATGTTTTTTTTTTTTTTTTTTGTAATGCAATATTGTTTTATGTGGAGTAATTTTTTAATAAAATTTTATACAGTGTAATACGAGTCCATAATATTGGTTTATTGGGTTATTAAAATATAAGTTAATGTTCCAATGAACTGAAATTCTAGTTGAAAAGAAAATAATCTGTAATCTGGTCGGTAAGACCTTTGCCCAGTGACAGAGTGTATGATAAACTAGGGCTATGAAAATAACTTAAGTGGCTCTAGTCTTGCATGAAGACCATTGAAACACAACACAAACCCTGTAATAAATGCCAGGATTCAAACATTAAATATCAATGAAGAATGTTACCATTGTATAACACGGAGGTGTGCACCCTTTTGCACTCCAGATGTTGTGGACTTCACCTCCCATGATGCTTTGCCAGCATTATAATTGTAAGAGCATTATAGGAGATGTAGTCCACAACATCTGGAGGCCAAATGTTGCTACCGCTGAGCTAGCACATGTCAAGTAGGTAGGTTGTGGATTATTTTTATTCCATTTATGCGAACACCGCACTGGTTCATAGTGAAGAGAGAAACTCGGTATAAACCAGGATGAATAGAGGAGCCCAGTATGGACCAGGCTGAAAGAAACCCACTAACTGCCAGAACCCAAGCTTTTTATGGCCACATTAGCAAGTTCCGTAGATAACAGTCACCAACAACAACACAGTTTGAAAGAAGACAAGGAAACAATGCGTATCAGGAACAGGTAAGTTAGCACTAATTTCCCAGCAAAGAACCAGACAGAAATGAGTAGAAACAAGTAAATATTCTGCACTTAAACAGAAAGGGCAAGTCCTAGCATAAGGTATATAGGGGGACATGATATGGCTTAAGACAATAAATCAGCAGGACAAAGTAACAATCAAAGAAATGATAGATTTGCAGGATTGTACAGAAATGGTAGAAACGGCGGGATTGTATAGTGTACAGAGGGGGATTTAAGGATAATTAATTTATCTGAAAAGACCAGTTCATAACATCACACAGCATGATATGAACTGCTCTTAAAACTGGCAGCAGCCACACTGTAGCTGTTTTCAGTTTATAGACAGCACTGTTAACCGGAACTAAGTGCTCTGAGCAATTTGATTGACAGCCTTAATGGGCTGTCTTTAGAGGGCACAATTTGTACAAATCGTTGTTGTTGTAGACCACTCACAGAAATCAGGGTATGTTTAGAGGTTTTTAAGCACATTTTACTTTACAATAATGCAAAGTGCTTATTGTGCTTGGCCTTACCCTTAAATAAGTCAATTTACTCACACCCACTAGAACCAAAACTATGTTGCATAGTTAGAAGAAGAAGAAGTTAGAAGAAAAAAAAACCTATATGTACTATCATGGATTATGACATGACCTTCTAGCCAAACCTACCATTTCTCCCTGGCACAGTATTGGTTAAACTCCAGCCCTTTGTCAACTAACAATGATATAGTGAACTGTGACATACTGGCAAAATTTACTTCTACGGCCATATTGGGGCCTATAAAGAAAGCCAGATGCATTTTGACCACAACTGAATTAGGTTTTTATCTATCGATGGATTTATATAGCACTGAAACAGAGCAGACCCTGCTTCAATGTGTTAGGAACCTCTAGGGAAAACACAGAGACAACTTGAATGTGAAATAAAGTAAATTAAACTAAATTAAAGGGAAGAGGACTGAAATGTGAGGTAAGTGCTGTTAAGAAAATGCACTGCCAAAGAGTCATGTCTTCGATTTATTCAGAATTATAGGATGACCCTCTGTTATTTTGATGTTTAAAGTAGGGCATTGCAGAGCGAGCCTAACACCGTGAACTGGTGAACATTAACCACCTCATGTTGTCTTCTTGAACAATTTTATCCGAAGTGATGTAGTCCATGAACTGAGTGATTAGAAGAAGCCGCCATTATGTTGCAAATGAAGCTGCAAATTATGTTAACTCTCAAAGGTGGATTTTTCTGTATACAATGTTGAGGAGGTTAAAAGATGCTCAGTTGTGATGAGCCAGTGTCGTTTCTTGAGTTTGCCAACGATGTGGTTGTCTATGTATTTCCTTGTAATGATGTGTGTTGAGTTTTTTGTATAGCAAGTAGGGTTGAGAAAAAACAATGTGCGTTGTGGTTTTTTATAGCCTGTGAGGGTGAGAAAAGATGTATATTGTGTTTTTTGGTGTATCATTAAGTATTATAAAAATATTATACGGCATACTTAAATGATTTAAGTAAAGATGTCCCTTTATATTTTATGTTTAACTTTTTTGTATAAAAGTGTAATACGGTGTAATATTGTAATTTGCTATTAAAAGGAATAAAGAAATAACAAAGTTTCACAACTTCTCTAGGCTGCGCTTATGTACCTTACCGCTCCATTGACGAGCTTCCTCCTTGCTCCCAGTGGAAGGGACCACGCATCACATACCACAGAGAATTGTCTCATGCCTTCTCTGTCAATGCTTTCCAGCGTATGTAACTGAAACTCAATAATTGCTGTTTAAACACTTGCAGTAGTATAGTGAGTAAATTACTGAGACAGGACATAATTACATGCCATGTGATAGGTGCAAAGAAGAGGTTCCCTTCTATAGTTATTAAACGTTTCCATTAATTTACTAATAGTTTAAATTCATGCGGTGCCTTGCTGATATTCACTGCTTCGCATTATTAATTACAACAAACAATCTGGATCATAATCAACAGTGATCAAAAAGAATATAATATGCATGTAACAAACATTAATAATGTAAACTCTATCATCACTTTAATCATCGCTAATATTCCATAAAATTAATACAGAACTATTCAAATTGTCATCTTTTGATACAAAAGGCATTTGTTGAAATTCACAATGACCATTCTGTACGCATTCCCCATCCCCTTGGATTAAAGGGGAACTGTTACTTCTCTGAAAATTACAATGTTGAAATCATACAAAACATGTGATTTTTTTTTTATATATATGATATTTTTGCTTTTAAAGGTATATTAAATATATAGATGAAATTGACATTACATTCCAGTTAAATTAAGGCACAGTCAGAGCATACAATGCAAATGAGGAAGAGCAAAATTCTTTCAGGTTTATTTACTAAAGTGAGAATTCAAGGTAAGTTTAAAGTAAATTTCAAATTTAAGGTCGAAATGGCCAATCTGGAAAAATTCTCTAAGTCAGCTGTGCTTTTAATTCAGCTGCTCTGGCCTTAAATATCAAATTAATTTAGAATTTGTATTGTATTCTCTCCGTAGTTAACCACCCTGTTTCTCCTTCTCTCTCTTTGCTCTCTCTATGTTGGCTAACAGGTGCAAAGGTGGTTTTTATAACAATGTCTAACAGGGAGACGGGATGTTGGAGATGCAAACCATTGTCTGGAAATATATTCATAAATAGGACTATACATAAGACCTGAGGTCACGCATTTAGACTGGAAGAAAGGAGATTTAGTCTAAGGCAAAGGAAATTGTTTTTTTACAGTAAGAACAATAAGGATGTAGATCTGCCTGAAGATGTGGTTTTATCAGATGTTTAAACAGCAACTGGTTGACTGTTTACAAAAGCATACTATTCAGAGATGTAATTTTTAATTTGTGTGGTAATAGCCTCTTGATCAAAGGAGAGATCTGACTACCATTCTGGGGTCAGGAAGAATTTTTTTTCTAGTTTGTTGCAAAACTGTGGCTTTAAATAGTTTTTTTTTTTTGCCAACATCAACATCAAAAACAGATATGATAAGAGCTGACCTTGATGGGCAAATGGCTCCTTTTAACATTTGTAACTATAACGCTTTGTAACTATATTGAAAATTCTATAAATTAAAATGAGTGCCAATGAAGTCTAGGTTAAAGGATTATTCCAGGCTCCCAAGCTGAATTGCTTTTTGAAGAGGGTGTACTCTTTTTTCATTTTATAAAGTTTTAATAATATCTATTGAGTTAGCTACTAAACAGCTAAAAGATCTTAATAAACAAAAGCGTGTATCTTAATTTCGATCTTTTTCGGCTGCTTAGGAGATAGCTCCCTAACTTGAACTCCTTTTGTGGGATTGGAATATTTAAGGATACCAAGGATACTCAGCCCCTTCCCTAATTCAGTACCCTTAAACGTGGAAATCCCACCAAAGGGTACCAAATTAGCCACTTATTTAGTTATCTAAACCACTGAAAGATTTTTTGGGGCAATCACAGCATTCCATTCATCTGGAATTATTCTATTTTTTTTTTATGTCAGAATTCATGTGAACGAATCAATTTTTTTTGTACCATGAACAAGTCTAACACATACCACTATGATCAATATTCCTTCTAAAGCCTTTATGCACTAAACAATAAATATTTGCAGATTGGAAATTATTTGTGAAATTTGGTCGCAAACGTTGCATTGAAAAATTCAACCTGTGTTGTACATTGGCTATTTTGAGCTAAATTTTTAAACTAGGCTTACAGGTCACCAGCATTCATAGTTTAGTAAAAAATACCCTTAAGTGTTTTATTGTAATCAGTCCAAAACAAAAACGTTTAAGAAATATATATTTATAAGACTATAACCCTGTAAATGAGGCAGTCCTGCATAATATTAATTTCTTAAAAGGACTCTGCAATAGTTTATTTTTCCTAGTGACAAAGACATTTGTTACTCCCCTAGTTGATTTAGAAAGTTGTTTTATATATAACGTATAATTTAAGCAATGGCCATAACATATCTCCCAATTGTCCCCATTTAGGAGACACAGTCCCTATTTTAGGCCCAAATCTCTCTTTTCTCCCTCTTTTCTACCCTTATATCCCTCTTTTCTAGGAGTGTCATATTGTTGGTGTGTCTGAGTGTATAACAGAGTTCCATTCCTGAATTGGATATAGAATATTGGTCTTCTCACTCTATTAAGTGTATTAACAACTTGTTTTTGTCCTCTATTTTTTTTTACCATTTGAACAGCTACAAAAGAAATTCTGATAGTGTATTTTTGACGCCCCCGCACATGCGAAATTGGTTGAAAAGATTAGGGAACATTTCAAGATTTCCAACCAGGATCTGAGTTCTAGAAAATTGGAATTATCAAACTTAGAAAAGGTTTATATCTCAGATCCTGGCCGGAAACTAACCATTTTCATGTGCTATGCCTTTTTTGCAGATGAGGTAGGTTTAAAACTACCGTATATTAGAGTGACCTAGTTGAGGTATTCACAGTGGAAGATTGGCATTTATCATTGTTAGCACTAAAAGGGGTTACCCATTATATTTCACATTTGGAAACCCATTTAAACCCATTCATCTACTGTTGGTATTTCTCACCGTTTAAAATGTTTAGATCACACCTCTCCACATCTAATTTATGTTGGAGAGACTGTGGACAGACTGGTACTTTATACCATATATTTGGTCATGCCCAAAATTTGCTAACTACTGGCAATAAATATTAGAATTAATCATAACCATCACTGAATTCCCTGTTAACTTAACACCTGGATTATGGTTACTCAAACTTTTCCCCGACGATTTATCGGCACATAAAATAATAATATCAGGACACCTCCTTATCTCGGCTACTTCAATCATACCAAGAAATTGGAAATCAGTTACCATTCCCTCTGTCAAAGATGTTTTACTAATTTTGTTTGAAAACAAAAGATGTGAGCATGTTCTTCGAGTACCATCTGCAACCAATGTGCTGCTCTGACATGACTGGTCTGAATGGGAGAAACCTATGAGGAGTAAGTGTAAGCGCGACAAAATTTACACCTGACCGAAAAAAAAAAATTTCTTCTTTTTTTCCCTTTTTCCCTTATTTTTGACTCACTATTCACTGTATATACTACCCACTATTTCACATATATGCAAATATATAGACCTTTAAAAACTTTCTCATCTATGCATATACATTCATTTAATTATATTTAATATAATTTTATAGATGTGAAATGTATTACATTTCCCCCAGTGTTTCTTTTTCTAGTTTTTCTGTTTTTTCTTTGATTCTGACCTTAATACTGTTACATATATTATTGGCATGTTTTTGTATTAAAGATCCATTTTCTTTGTCATGTCAATGTCCAAATATTATACTGCTTACACATTATTGATGGTTTAAAATGTTGACAAATATGTATAAGTATTGTTACTTTTATTATTATTTCTTAAAAACAATAAAAAAACATTTGAAAAGAGTTCCATAGCATAAACTCACAGTAACGTGTCTTTAACTACAATAAATTTGTTTAGAAATCAGTCTGTGTAAATAAGATACATTGTTCTTGTTCTAAATTACATTATAGTTGCATAAATTGTTATTAGCAAGTCAAAACAGACGCTCACCCTGACCACACCCCTACTCACACTCCTAAAATTAATATGTCCCTCTTTGTCTGTTTGAAATTTTGGCAGGTATGGTACTAGCACAGAATTGTAAGTATAAGTGTCTAGAGGTTCTAGAGGGAACAGTACCAAAGACTGACCAATCTTTGAATACAGAATAAAAAGTATGTAAAGTGCTAAGAGGGAACACTACCAGTAATAAGGGCACACCTATGCACCATAAACACAGTTAGTCAAATGCATCTAGGTGGTAAATGATAAAGAAAAGGAATATAAAAAATGCAGCTTTAATTTTTTGGAACCCCAAGAATCTGATTCAAATGTCTACGCTTTCCATCCTACCTCAAAGCTTGCTAGGGGTGCAGAAGGAATGTATTAAGCCAGTGGCTTCCAAACCAGTCCTCAAGTACCCCCTAACACTTCAGGATTTAGGGATTAGCCAGTTGTGTCTAACGTGTTTTTAGAAAGAATTTTTTTTTTTTTAAACACAACTGGGTAATACCTAAATCCTGAACCGGTAAGGGGTACTTGAGAACTGGATTGGGAACCCCTATATTAAGCAGTACAGGAACCAGAGTGATGGTAGTTGAATGGAACCACAGAATGTAAATAAATGTGTGTTTGCCAAATTGTCAATATGTTAAGAGAAACGTCAGGAATATATTTTAAGTGTCGCTACAGGTAGCATTTCAGACCTGCTCCAGTTTGCAATATGGAATAATAACCTACAAACTAAGCAGTATATATAACAGTAATATAGACCAGCTCAGATAAGGTAATCTGCTGACTACCGCCTTATTGCTAACTAGAGCGTCTAATGCTTAAAAAGGGCAACACAGCAGTAAATGACTTGGCAGTAGTGGAGTATATCTGGCTAAAGCAGACAACATTAATATATTAGGTGTCAACAGTACAGGTGTCATGACCCAGTTATAGAAAACTGGATGCTGATATAGCAACATGGATTCAGACGAAGTACGGTGAGATAGAAGTTTGGGGGTGATTTCTGATTAAATCTTCCATTTATTGTGGAATGTTTATTGTGTGAAGTTTTGTATCAGAGACACAGTGAAACAAGTATGTTTTAAATATGGCTACTATAACAACATCATATTCATGTCTTAACAACTTTTTATAAAAAGAAAATACCACAATTATTTCGCTAGCAGCAATGAAAGTGCCAAACAATCACCTTTTTAGATATGTCCAGTGGTTTTTTTTTATGACCCTGCCTTAAATGGCCTATACAATGATGCTTCTATTAAAATGGATACTGTAGGCACTGTAACTTTTTCATCTCATTAAAGTGGTTATAGTGTCTGGAGTGCTGTGGCAGCATCCTTCCATTAAGTGTTAATACATCTCAAAATGTGCAGCTGTGATTGTGCCCCCCTTGCTATAGGAATTGGGATTGATAGACGTAAATGTGTAATCTCTGCCTTAACCATGCAGTAGGAGTAGGCTGTGGGTGGCCAGGGTCACAGTATTAAAACCATCTGCCTAATATTGTTTAGGTGCCCTCGTGCTGCCAGAACAGCTCTGATGCGTTGTGGCATGAACTTCACAAGACCTCCGAACGTGTCCTGTGGTATATGGCACCAATACATTAGAAGCAGATCCTATAACCCCTTAAGGACACAGTTTCAGAAATAAAAGGGAATATTTCCATCATGTGTCCTTAAGGGGTTAAGTCCTGCAAGTTGCGAGGTGGGGCCTCCATGGATCCGATTTGTTGTTCTAGCACATCCCACAGATGCTCAATCGTATTGATATCTGTGGAACTGGGAGACCAAGACAACACCTTGAACTTATTTTCATGTTCTTCAAACTATTCCTCAACAATTTTTACAGTGTGGCAGGGTACATTATCCTGCTGAAAGAGGCCACTGCCATCAGGGCCAGCGCAACCATAAGGCGAACTTGGCATCACCGGGATGTTTCCTGTTGGGCTGCCTGCCCCTGACTGGGGCCACAGCGCTGGGCGAGCGGATTTTGAGCCGCCCCAGTGCCTGGCAGATCCTCAAGGCCCCCAAAGGTGGGTGCACCTAGAGGAGCCCTGTTACAGGGGGGCCAGCTCAGGGTGCCTCCGAAGCTGTGCTGGTTAAGGCAGAGCAGGCACCTGCTTACCTTGATGGCAGGTGTCTGCTCTGCCAACAAATGCCGGTGACCAGAAGAGAGGGGGACGGAAGAGCCAGGTGGCGTGGGAGGATGGTCTTGCAGCCTCTGTGATGCCGGGAGCCAGAATATGACATCATTCTGGCCCCGGCATACTAACCAACGGGCTGGAGGAGTGAGGAGCTGCCCTACACCGGACCTCAGGGAGGTGAGTGTTTGACTGTCAGTGAGTGTCTGTGTGTGTGTGTGTGTGTCAGTGAGTGTCTGCCTGTGTGTGTGTCTGTCTGTCAGTGAGTGTGTGAATGTATGTCAGTGAGTGTCTGCCTGTGTGTGTGTGTGCCAGTGAGAGTTTGACTGTCAGTGTGTGTGTGTGTCTGTCAGTGAGTGTCTGTCTGTCACTGAGTGAGTGTATGTATGTCAGTGAGTGTTGTGTGTGTCTGTCAGTGAGTGAGTGTATGTATGTCAGTGAGTAAGTGTATGTATGTCAGTGAGTGTCTGTGTGTGTGTGTGTGTCTGTCTGTCTGTCAGTGAGTGAGTGTATGTCTGCCAGTGAGCGTGTGTTTGTATGTCTATCTGTCAGTGAGTGTATGTATGTCAGTGAGTGAATGTCTATCAGTAAGTGAGTGTGTGTGTGTGTCTGTCAGTGAGTGAGTGACATGAGGGGACGGCAAAATGGATCTTTGCCTTGGGCGGCAGAAATCCTTGCACCGGCCCTGCACCTGTCAGTGATTTTAATGTTGTGGCTGATCAGTGTAAACTCGATTTTTCAGGTTTATTCACTGAAGAGAGAACTGTTGAAATACAAAGTGCATTCAAAGAGAATTTCAAAAATAGGGCCAAAATAGCCAAACTGAAAACATATTTTTTTCTAATTTTCTAAAAATTGTGAAATTTACATTGAATTCATTTTTAATTCCCAGTAATATTCTCTTTAGTTAATAATGTGTCTTTACCTACAAATTGTTCCAGATGAGTTTTGTATTATGCTTGAGTATGTCCAATAGCAATGCATAAAGAACTGTATTTAAATTATATAGTTTGCTTTACCTTTAGCAGAAAGAACAAAAAATATAGAAATGCAACGCATGTAGTTACATATTAAAATGAAATAGGAATATTCAACTAATTAAATAGAAGTCTACATACAGCCATCAACATGATACAGTTTTTCCATTATATTTCTCTTTAAATCTTCGTAATTTCTGGAACAAACAGGTCTTGGTTTAGAGGTCAAAAAGAACAGATCAGCTTGTCTATTCCCACTGCTTCTGTCAAAGCACCAACATATACGTAATGTCTGTATGCAACAGTTGATCTTTCTATATGGATCCATTACAGGTCCAGCTCACTGTGAGAGTTTTGTAGTTAAGCTCTTTAGCCAGTTGTGTCTAAGGTGTGTCTATCAAAGAAGGATTAAGATCCCGTGGGGCCCTATGGAAGTTACCAGATTGACCCCCCCGTTCATTGTTCATATAGGGTTGGCTAAAAGGCCAAGCCAAATCATGGTCCAGGGGACCCTGTTCAACCCCTGGGCCCTAGGGCTGCGTTATGGTTAATCCTGCTCTGCACTATTCAATTTTGTTCAACCATGCTTACAAAATGAAGAATGTACTTGGTGTGTGTTTCGAACTCTCTTTACATCTATAGGGAATAATTCGCTGGTGAGGTAGCTCAGTTGGTAAATTCACTGACTACAGAACCTGTTCTAAAATGCAAGGTCATAGGTTTCAAATCCCAGCAGGGTTATAATTCATCCTTCTGAAGTTGATAAAATGAGTACCATAAATTCAGCTGCTTATTCGGTTAATTCTGAGAGTGTGCGCTGTAAAGTGCTTTGAGTCTCACTGAGAGGAAGGTGCTATATAAATACTAGTTGTTGTTGTTATAACTATCAATGCTTTGTTTGAAAGAATGAAGGTTGTAATACTCTCAAACGTTCTATGCTCTCTCACAAAGTCTGAGAGAACATACGGGAGACCCACCAGTACTCATCACTAATGAGTTTCACCAGAAAAACCCCAGTCACTTAATTATTTAGTTATACCAAGCACAGTAAGAATGATTTACAGAATTAAAAGAACAATGAGTACTACATGTTAATGTAACAAATGTGATGATATAAAATGTTCCACTCATAGTGTAAACAGAGAGGTAATTCTGCTCTCCACATTCTGAAGAGAGGGTCTGTTTTCTTTCATGGCTTAGCAAATATCTTCATAGAACAATGTGAGATATAAACAGGAGGTACTGTATAAATCAAGATTGTAATTCAAATGCAGACAAGGGGGAAGGCAGGCACTGGATAATAGACTGGGAATGTTATTCTGTCAGCTTTTTAAAAGGGATACAGAGAGTACTCCAGGTTCGTCACGACGTGCCTGTATGTGTATTATCTAAGCCCTTTCCTGATCTCCAGCAAAATGAATTGAGTTTCACAAGTAAATACTAATTTTTTTTTCAACTGCATTGTTTTACCTCTCTTAAATGTATAATAGGTGCTGAGAATGAATGAAAGAATGAATCAATGAATGAATGAATGATTGAGGAGCAGACATGACAATTGTTTGACATAGACGTTTGGGAGCTTGCAACTGTATAGTGGGGGAGTTAGGGGAACTTATGGGGTCCCACACTAAAGACAGCAGTGTTTATCAATGCAGAAAGGAACACCCTAACAGAGTAGCAGTAATCATAACATGCACTTACCCAGCTGCCTCGGACTCTGGGGACTGGAGAGGGGCCATGGAACCATGGATTTGCTTGGCTCCATTTACCATTTCTATGTGAATAAAAGCTGAGCCCCAAACTGTCCATTTGCCTAGGGCCTTGTGGGATCTTGTTGCTTCTCTGCTCTTAATTACCCTTGAAGTGTATGCCTGGGCCTAACTCTGACCTAATTCTAGGGCACTTCTAACCAAATCTCAAGAAAGCATGCAAAATAACTAAGGGGGACAAGTTTAGTCTAGAGGCATTGCTCCCTTCAATCTATAGCTCCCACCAACCTCTTCACTCTAAAGATAAAAAATATCAAACTGCTTAACTATAAGTCAGCACTTGGTAAAAGAAAGGACAAATAATCTTAAAGGAACATACCTCCCTAAACTCCTCCTGCAGCGCAATAATAGCTGAGCTAAGGGAAATCAAAAGCTACTATTGAGAATAATGTAGGGTGCTACTCGCGAAAAAAGCAGTTAAAAAAAAAAAGGTAATAAAGAAAAAAGTAATAAAGAAATAATTCATAATGTGTCTGAATTATGTGGATAATATGAGTAAGGCTTCCAAGCTGCCCATTTAATCTAGTCATCTCTGCAGCTTGCTGCATTAAATCAGCCGTCTGAGAAGTGGTTTACCTTGGCAACAATTTTCCTTTAATTAAATTCTGGCCTGTATGAGAAAAAAACACTTTAGTAGCTTGAGCCTACATGTGGCAATGCCAGAAATTTCATTTGAGGCTCGTTTGGTATGTAAGAGTCCTCTTTTAATGTTTTGCAAAACCAACAACAAAAAGGTTTGTTCAAATTGAGAAAATGGTTGTTTTTTTTTTATTGTTTTTTTTTCTGCAGTTATTTGCTAAAAAGCTCAGTGGGATTCCCATCAACAAGGTGAGAAAAGCCATGCCTTCAATCCTGTTTCCTTTTAGTCTCTACTCACCGTTGAAGCAATAATACAGGGTTGGGGCATTTCCAGAGAGCATAATGAATTATCACCATGAGGTCTCGGACAAACATCTGGCATTTTTCCAGATAGTAGATGTATTGCTGTGCGTTTTTAGCGTTTCTATTTTTTACACTGTTTTGTCCACCTCGCTTTGAATTTTCTGTTTGATGTATTGTGTTTGTGATGTTTAGATGAGACTAGAATTGTTTGGTTTTTTTTCCTTGCTCCATTTTCCTTCTGAACATGTAAGTCAGTCTGAGCCCACAGTTAGGTGACAAAATCATTATTGGCTGACTACAGTAATCGACTGACAAAACCTTGAAATATCCAATATTTGAAAGTACATAAAATTTGGCATGCATGTTTACTTTTTTGCTTTGTTTAGAGGCAAGTTGAAGCATATCGCAACTTCAAACGCAGAAGATCATTAGAAGGTTCTGAACCAAAGTACACTTTTTGGATTTCTTTTTCCCCCCGTTAGAACTTACATTGTTATGGTTAAAAAAGATTTTCAGACCAGTTCATAGAGAATCTGTTAAATTAACATCACATCCAGAATTTGGTTATTACACTTGTTAACACGTGAGATCCACTGATTAATGTACTAATGTTATAGAAAGAGGATCCTTATTCATGTATTAGAAAATATGTACATTTTTTTTTTTTTGTTAAACCACTTTTCTGAACACAGGCATTGATGTAGTTCTCAGCCAGGTCTCTAAGCTAGCCTTCACCCTCCCGTTGCTTTCAGTCTAAAATGTTAACTACCAAAACAAGAAGAATCTAAGAATAGCGACAGCTAAGTATGTTCATATAAGAAAGATAGTCTTCATGGTGTTGGGCACTGCTTAGAGTAGTACCAGCTCGACAATAAGCAGATTATTATTTATTGTGTGGCATGGTAAAAGTATAGAACCAGCTAGATGTATTCAAATAAGCAAGTTGTTCTTCAAAGGTCTATTTTAGTATGACTACTTTACACAAAAATATTCACATAAATGAAAGGGTATCAGGATACACTAATATGCCCAACACGCAGAACTTAAGTATAAATAAAGAAAACTCTAAGACATATTACCGGGCCTTAGGACGGCCGGATTTAACGTATAAAAGAAAAAACACAAGACAGGCGGAGGTCAAGAATACAGATATCGCGTAAATGGTATGTAAGCCAAAGGTCAAGGAATATAGAAATCAAAATAGTCAGAAACCAAGTCAAAGGTCAAGGGATACAGAGATCGAAATAGTCAGTAAGAAAGCCAAGGTTAAAATACACAAGAAACAATACCAGAAACGCGCTCTCAGATAACCAGAATGGAAACCATGACAGGGCACAGAAAATTAAGGAAAAAGGTTTAAATAGCCTAAGGTGCTCCTTGACTGGCTGCAGGGGAGCATGTGACAGTGAACTTGTGTGTGACGTCATACACACACGTTTCCAAAGTTAGGCACTCAAATGGTTAAGCAAGAACCTTAAAAGGTTCTTACTTGCAGCGGCCAGCATCTCTAATGTTTACAGACCCGGCCACTGTGTGAGGGAGAAGTGCCTGTCAAAGGACAGCAGGCATCGCAGTAGGAGGTAAGTTATTGGCAGCATTCCCATTACCACATGGGAATGCCGCCACAACAAGATGCGCCCGCCGGGTCCCAGTTCGCTCCTGGACAAGAGCAGACCCGGCGGGTGCCTCGAGACAGGGTGAGTATTCTGTGGCATTCCCCTTGCGATGTGGGAATGCCGTTGCAATGATACAAATGCACCGGAACCCATACTGCTCTCTGGCAGGAGCGGACCCGGCGGGTGCCTCGAGACACGGTGAGTATTCTGCGGCATTCACCTTGCGATGTGGGAATGCCATCACAACGATACACTCCCACCGGGATCCATACTGCTCTCTGGCAGGAGCGGACCTGGAGGGTGCCTCGAGACAGGGTGAGTATTCTGTGGCATTCCCCTTGCGATGTGGGAATGCCATTGCAACGAAACAAACGCGCCGGGACCCATACTGCCCTCTGGCAGGAGCGGACCCGGCGGGTGCCTCGAGACACGGTGAGTATTCTGCGGCATTCACCTTGCGATGTGGGAATGCCATCACAACGATACACGCCCACCGGGACCCATGCTGCTCTCTGGCAGGAGTGGACCCGGCGGGCAGCATGACAAAGTATGTAGACAGATGCAGCCTTACTCTGTTGGTGTGTCCCTCTAGACTCTAATTTTGCTACCCCAGAGAAGAACTCTATCATTAACAGGAAAACAATTATACGTTCAAGGCAGCTCTACAATGAAAAGCACATCATTTTCAAACTAAATTCAGTCAAAATAAAACTTGATTCTTTGTTACTTTAAAATTAAAGCAGCAGTACCACACAGCAAGGGGACGCATCACACACTTCCAGGTTTTGTGTTGACAGATCTACACCTAGTCACATATATACCTATAGCCGAACATGGGCCTAGATTTTATATTTTTGGATATGTTTTTCAAATGATTTCATATTTTTGGATAAAACTCTACAATTATTATTCTTTCAAAATATTAACAAATTCAAAAATATATTGTATAGAAAAAAAATATAAAAATAAAAAAACCATTTACATTTGAAAATGTTGTGTTCTTCTCCGTGGAGCTGCCTGTTAAATATATTCTTTTACAATAACCTCAATCATAACGAAGTAATGAAGTAATATGTTGTGTAACCTCCAGCTACATTTTTATGTTGCAGTGGTATACAACAAACAGAAACACAAGACATGAAGACGAGGCTCATGTTCACAATCCATTTGTAGAAATGTCAAAGGAAATCTCGAATAATATGTCAAGCACATATAATTTGTGGGCAGGCAGTGTAATAAACTGTGATCTAGAAGACACCTAAAATCAGTAATACTACAGGAACATTCTCAAACACTTATCACAGCTTACAGTAGATAGGTATCATCCCCACAGGATTTTAATCCTACCTCCTGTACACAGCACATTTAAAAATAAGTCATAATTTCAACAACCAATGAGTTAACACAATAATCAGTTAATAGACAGTAATACCAAAATGAAAGCTTGATGGTAAGTAAAAGCTTGAAAAAAGGAACCGTAGAATATGCACTGTTAATAAAGGTTCTAAGTTTGTGTCACTGATTACAAATAGATTTCCTTAGAGTTGCTCTTAGCTTACTTAATCTCAGATGCTAGGTTCTGACATGTGACAGTGAATACGGTATCACAGATTTTCACATTTACATCTGAGTATAACTGATTTTAACAACTGTTTAAACAACCTAGTGAATTAAAATTAAAGCTCCATGCATACTGTTTCTTAATGGACTTGAAGAATGACTCCTATGAGTTCCATAGAGTATATTAATATAATGGAGATAGGAATAACCACAAGTCCCTGGGTTACAACTATTTAGGGCTCAAGTCAAATTCTCTTCTAGACATTGGTCAATTCCATGCTGAAAATTTGAATTACAAAAATGTTCACGAGCCATTATAATTGTTCTGATTATTTATTTAGAATTTGTGATCCATTACCCCATGTTGGGTATCGGTTCTGTTGTTGTATTTATGACCCTAGACAATATGTTCCTTGCAACTAAGGCTCACATACAGAAAGTGGCTTTTGCAGGTTACTCTAGCGGCAACTAGCTTGCATCAATGGCCAGAAACAGGACTGCTAGAAGACTGCTAGGCAACACTCAAAGTGTGGGTGCTGATATTTAGGTGATCATATAAATAAAAGACTACTTTCTTGGGTAAATATTCCAGAACCGGGCTGCTTATTTCCTTATGGTCTTAGACAAAGATTGGGAACGAAAGACTAGGACTACTATATGATCACAGGCAAATTTTGCTTGCTGTGTTACATACTGACTTAACTAGACTGAATTAAAAACTAACTCACAAGTCAATCTCTTAAAGCAGCTCTGTTATGGTCTACCCCCCCCAACTTACAAAGTCCCTATGTACCCTCAATGTCTTTAATATCACTCATGCCCCTATTTTCATATTTATTTTATTTAAAGTTCTTGGCATTGGATATATTTTTAGTGTGCCGCCATCTACTAAGCACTGGCAGTGACGTACAGTCCATGCCCTTGTCTGCCCATACTGTCCGCGCATGACAAGCAGCAGGACATTTTGCACTGCTTTTGTAAGCTTGTACAGGCGAGGGACATGATAGTCAGGTGAGCATTATGGGAATATGGAATTTGACAAAGGGAGTGGAGCTTACCGTAAGCTCTACCCTATGTTAAACATTGTCAAGTGTAACAAAATGACAGAAGACAAATTAGTCTTTACTCTAATTTACGTATAGAGGATCGAAAATTAAGAATAGAAGACCAGATTAGGAGAAAAGAGGAATCTATTAAAGCAAAGTAAGTATGACGTGATAGAGCAGGTTTAAATACAGGTTTTGGTGCAAGCTAAGCACAAAGAAGCAGAAGAGTATCTTGTATCTATGCAGTGGTAGTGTAGATACATGTTAATGGCACTGTGTGTTTAACCCCTTAAGACCGCAGCCAAATGTACAAGTTGTGATCAAAACAAAACGTAAACAAAACATGGCATTTGCGCTATATGTCTGTCCAACCGTAATTCACCTCTTTCATATTAAATGCACCCACACTTATTATATATCATTTTATTCAGGGGAAACAGGGCTTTCATTTAATATCAAATATTTAGGTATGGAACATAATTTAATATGAAAAAAATATTTTAAAAATGGGAGAAAATAAGAATTTTTAAAATGTTTTTAGTTCTACGTGACATTTTAACTGTGAATGTCAAAATACTGTTTGCTTTTACTGCAGTAACATACACATATTTGTATTCAGCGATGTCTCACATGTAAAACAGTACCCCCTATGTACAGCTTTTATGGTGTTTTGGGAAGTTACAGGGTCAAATATAGCCTGTTACATATTTCAGTTTTTTCACATTGAAACTCGCCAGATTCGTTACGTTGCCTTTGAGACCATATGGTAGCCCAGGAATAAGAATTACCTCCATGATGGCATACCATTTGCAAAAGTAGACAACACAAGGTATTGCAAATGGAGTATGTCCAGTCTTAGTAGCCACTTGGTCACAAACACTGGCCAAAGTTAGTGTTCATATTTGAAAATGCAAAAAACTAATTTATATGCAAAATTTGGCCAGTGTTTGTGACTAAGTGGCTACTTAAAAAGACTGAACATAACCAATTTGCAATACCCTGGGTTGTCTACTATTGCAAATGGTATGCCATCATGGGGGTAATTTTTATTCCGGGGCTACTGTACTGTCTCAAAGGCAACCTGGCAAATTTTTATGTGAAAAAACTGAAATGCAAGCCTTATATTTGACTCTGTAACTTTTGAAAACACCATAAAACCTGTACATGAGGGGTACTGTTATACTCGGGAGACTTCGCTGAACACAAATATTAGTGTTTCAAAACAGTAAAACATATCACAACAATTATATCGTCAGTGTAAGTGCCATTTGTGTGTGAAAAATGCAAAAATTTTCACTGTCACTGACGATATCGTCGTTGTAATACATATTACTGTTTTGAAACACTAATATTTGTGTTCAGCGAAATCTTCCGAGTAAAACAGTACCCCCCATGTACAGGTTTTATGGTGTCTTGGAAAGTTACAGGGTTAAATATAGTGCTAGAAAATTAAATTCCCTGAACTTTCGGCCTGGGTTGTCAGGCAGGTCCTGCAAATTGTAAGTAATAAAATGACCTAATTATGTAAAATTATTACACAAATATATACGTAGAATTATAATATATATATATATATATATATATATATATATATATGTGTATATATATATATATGTGTGTGTATATGTATATCATTTTTTTTATTTACATATAGGTATATATAAAGTGATATATACGTATATGCTTATGTATATAGCTATATATATTATTTCGTTCTACATGTATTTTGATATCAATATATATATATTAATTTTAAAATATAGTTAGAACGAAATTACACGTGTATATATATTTTTTATCTATTTATTTTGTATTATTTTTGTAATTTTATTTTTTATCCTTTTTATATATTTATTTATTTTTATTATATATAAATATACATATAATGAAAATTATATATATATTTAATCAATATCATTGTACGTGTATTTTGATATTAATATATATATATATATATAATTATGTATATATTAATATTAAAATACACGTAGACAGTGTATGTGTATTTATGTGTATGTGTGTATATGTGTATATATATACTTAGATCATATATATAATAAACATCTTTTAATTTTTTTTTCCAGGCAGCAGGGGGAGTACCTGTCATTACAGGCACTGCCCCTGCTGGCAATACCTTGGACGGCTATGCCATCCATGTGATCACGGGGTCCTCGCAAGGACCTCACGATCACATGGCCCAGGGGGGCCAAAGAGGACGAAAGGGGACTCCCTGGGCTCCCAGGTAAGTCCCCATACCACGATCGCTGGCGTGGGATCGCAGGCGACCGGGTGTGTACAAAAGATCACAGAGCGTTCTATTCCGCTCTGCGGCGTTCAGAGCCATCTAAATAAGGATGGCATAGAACGCCCTGCGGTCTTAAGGGGTTAAAGGAAACTCAATCATAAACCACAACAGTGGGTAAGATTTTATTTTATTTTAACTGCTGATACTTTGTAAATATATTTTATTGAAAGGTTTTTGCATTTTACAATAAGGATATAACAAGGGAATGGGAAAAGAAAATAAGGAAGAAAAAACAGGGGCAAACAGACACCCCCATCTCCAGATAAATGTTTACAATATACATAAGGAACCAATTGCACCCGAATATATACATAGCACATTGACATACTCAAACAGTACTTAGTAATATATGAAAAAAACACATTGCACGATCAGAAAAAAAGTAAGTTCTGTATCTCACAGTATAAAAATGGCTTTATCATAAAAAATACTGTTAATGGAAAAGGGGTATCGAAGAGAGAGAGAAAAAAATATATATATACAAAAAAGAATAGGTCTTAGGAGAAAAGGGATAAATATATAAAATGTAAACGTCTCAGCCCCCCAAAATTTAAAAGGCCTATACTATCCAAAGATAAATAATAAAAAGAAAAAGGCTATATAGCATAAACTAAAATATAAAAAAACATAAAAATCTGCTATCCAAAAAGATAAGTCCGCTGAGACACGCAATAACAACCATCAGAATTAATAGAAATATAAGAAGCATATAACACCATACAGTAATATACAGTGAGGCATCAAGTCAGTAAACACATATATCTATTCTAAGAAAAGGTAAAAAGATCAATTTTACCACTTCATAAAGCCCATTGTGGGTGAAACGCGTTATGGATTACTTTTACTATTACGTTTTGTTAAAATAAAGGTTTTGGACATTTTACAAGTATTTTGTGCCATATACCTTTTTTTTTCTTTTATTACCTGGCATTCTGATTTTATCTTCCCAGTGAGGACCTCACCGAGCATCCCAGGTGGGGATTATACCACCTATGCTGATTATACTGAGAGGGCTAGCTGCTCAGGAATGTGTGAGTATATCTTATCTATTTTTACTCCTGGTTTATTATATTTTATACAGTGAGCACTATTGTTGCACTTTTTTATTTTCACATATATCCTGCTGCTAAGATATCTGCTGATTGGCACCTTCCATCGATATCCCTGAAGTGGGGGATCAAATCCACTGCAGGCGCACTATACTAGAGCTGGTTTTAGCTCTATTCCATGTGAGTAGGCCTTTTGGATTTCCTTTAATACATGTATATTTTATTCTGAACGTATTACACTTTTTTCCATTTTTTTTTTATGTTCCTGGATCCAGAACATTTTGATGGTACACACACCTGAGGATACAAGCAAACCCTACCAGGCCCACATGTGTCACCGCTATAAAAACTTTATTTTGGACTATTGTTTTTATTATTGGGTATACACTTTTATTGTCATCATAGGACTTTGTATATTTTGCTCCATTTTTACTGTCTTATTTACCTCTATTTTATCCTTTACCCTTTGGCGCACCCTATTATTTGGTATTTCTACATATATATGTTCTGTCTTCATTTTCCAAAAGACTTTTATTTACCACCATTCGAAACAGTCCACATCTTAACAAATTCCAGACCCTCTTCCAGAGTATTAAGCACAATGTCCTTCCCTTTCCGCAAGAGGAGCTCTAAAGCGCACCACTGTCATTTGCATCTGCGGTATACTTCCAAGAGCAGACCCGACATCCTCCGCAAATATACTTTTTGATGGTAAGGTCTCTCACAGCATCTCCTCCGACTGTTTAGCCAAAGGCTGTGCATCAGTTACATACCTGCTTGGAGTCACAGTGGATTCCATAAGCCCCTGGCAGCCACACCAAGAACTGTTAGCGGAACAGATGCAGAGCTAGAATCTTCCATCTATTTGGGAAATGTTTTAGATGGTCGAAAGGTCTTTCCTGAGCCAGAACCCGCAGACGCCGTGCTAAATTGCAGCTTTTGCCGAACCTCATCCGCTATTACAGTGTGCCACGGCAATTAGATTCTTCCCGTGAATTTCATCTCGTTCGAGGGTTTAATGCCTCTCTTTTGTTTCTGCATGTTAACCAAATGCTAAAGCGTTGAATTAATATCGAATTAAACACATTTTAAAGCAGTTTTGATAAGTTATTGCCCAGATCTTTTATGAGCATTAATAAATGGTGGCCATCTTGGCTGGTAGCCAGGTCATGCCCCCTTAACTATTGATATTAAGCTCAGTTTGTACAAAATATGTATTCAAAGAAAGGGAAGGCAAGAAAAAAAAAGAATAGATGAGAAAAAATAAAGAATAGAAATAAGATCACAGTGGATAAAATAAAAAAACTAAAAGGACAGCTGGATTATTTTGGACTTTACATATATCCCCCCAACATTCCATTTGGTTTTGGTTTTTGAATGAGAGAGAAAAGAATTTAAAAAATACATACGAACAAGAAAAGTATCAAATTACCAACCACCCCTAAAAATCTTAGTGTATTTTAATGTCAGAATCTGAACTAAAGCACATATCTTAGGGTAGATGAATTGTCAGCAATGGTGTATGCTGCTGAAAAAAGCAAAAAATAATAAAAAATAATAATAATAAATCACGTTCACAGTAAAATTGGAAATTCATGGCTGGGCAAGTATATACAAGCCATTGGAAAAGAATAGCAAAAAAAAAAAAAATTTAAATCATAAGCCTTAATACAGAACTCTTCTGCCTTTGAGCAGATTGAAAACTGTTGAGGAAATCGTCTACAAGACTACTCCAAAAGATCTAGATGGAACAATTTAGGACTAAAATGTGTAACAGAAGATGGAAAGCAAACTAAATGTTTTCGAATAATATTACCAGATATACGTGATGAAAGACTTCTGGTAGATTGAGTAAACAGAGATACAATATTCTCAACAGAATTATGATTACCCAGGAGATGCAGTAATTAGATTATACTACTAATCAACTAAGGAAGCAATCATGAAAAGAAGTAGGAAGTCGCCTCTATGTACTTAAGCAGATATAGCTATATCAGGAGTTTAAGAACAGATACACACGGGAATATAGGATCATGGAAAGTTAATTTATGTTTATTACAATAGCCAGATATTTATGATAATCCAAAGAAACAATTAGAGCAATGGTTTGCAGAGAATATATATACATACATACATACATACCATGAGACAATATCCAATGGTCTGCTCAGTAATTAAAGTCACATAAAATAGAAAATATATAAAAATAGCTTCCTATCATCACAATCCCCAAAGGATTCAGGGAACAATTCAACTATCAGGGTCAGGGGAGAAGGTCATTAGGCCATTTCCTTCTTTGGAATTATGTAAAACCAGAAGAGAGATAAAACATACAGTGATTATTGAAGTATAAATTTATACCGGTGTGAAAAAACAGCTATTCTGAGAAATTGAATAATACCGTTTAGAAGAAATGCAAAGGGATGTACTCAACCCTCACTATAGCTGATTAATGAGGTGTTTAATACATATTATAATTAATTATATAATCACACTCTCCCAGATAATATGTACAACAAATCTTAATAAACTGTAGATATAAATAAATAAATATACTGAGACATTAAAACCATCGACCTTGAATGAAAGACAATCAAAGTCTACAGTTCGTCAGAGAGCTCTAGAGAAAATCATGGAGGCAATAAAATCACTGAGAACGCATAAAACTAACGGGCCAGATGGATTGGCAAACATATACTATAAAATGTTTAATAAAGGACTTTAGACCACATTAAAACTCTTTATATAATGTTTTGTTTAGAATGGGGTAAGTGTCATTAAGGAACATTACTGGCCTGTAAGGATGAAAAACGTTAGTCTGCCCGGTCTAAGCTTAAAGCTATCGTTTGAAAGGTTGGCTTTTCCTCATTTTAATTAGTTTTGGGTATAATTTCTGAATAGTTTTAATGGACTAATTAATGACTTGCAATTGTGGAAATTAATTAATTAGCTTAGGTGTAGTGGGGAAAAGATTCTCAATTTCAGAAAATTATGAACTCTATGGTACTGGAAGCAAAGTGAGATAAAATAGTGTATATAATTAGACACTAAAGCATTTAATGTAAAAAGACATTACTGGTTGGAGTAAACCCCCTCTTTTTAATGCTTCAGGATAAAAATGAGAGGGAGTAGCAATGTCTATATACTTAAAAGAATATTAAAGCGTTAGGAATACATATATGCGCTGCCAGCGTTAAAAGGATCAGGCTCCTCCTCCACCAACGTCACGGCGATCTGAAAGTCTGATGCATATGCACAGCGAGTACCATGCATGCATTAGGCCTTCCTCACAGAAAAGCATTGAATCATTTAACTATGCATTTTTTTTCATTGGGGGTATATATAAAACCAAATTGCAAAACCTGTAGTTCTCGTGTCTGCTTTCTTTGCAATCTCTCCACTTCTAACTTCCTATCCCCACCCCCCAGACTTTCTGTGACTGACAATCACAGACTTCCCAATGCAGCTCAATGAGAGGTCTTTGCAAGGCAACTGCTCTGGGCAATTGTTGCGTCTTGAGATTAGCTCGACTGAGTTAACAAAACCAGGAAGTAATAGAACTTGTTGTCTGATTGACAGCCAAGGGGGTGTAACCAGGTTAAATAATAAAAGTGTAAATTTCTATTCAAATCTGCACTTGTTGCAAAATGAAAAAATAGGACACCCTCTTCACACATACAGCTTTTCAGCAAGTTAAAGAGCTTTAGGGGCCATAGTGTTTATTTAACCATATAGTGTAAACATTGCAGTTTCTCTAAAACTGCAATGTTTTACATTACAGGGTTAAAGGGACAGGGACACTGTACCCAGACCACTTCAATGAGATGAAATGGTCTGGGTGCCTATAGTGTCCCTTTAATGCTTTTGGTCTATGATAAACATAACCTGTGTGAAGAAGGATTTATTCGGGAACTGTGTTATCCACTTGGTATCCCTACTAGTGGGCCCTAACAGGATGCCAAATGCCTATCAGGGGAGAAATAAGTCTTAAAAACAATATATTCACCTGTCATCCACCTGAACAGCTTAGCCTTCAAATCTATCAGGGACATTCAACCGGGTGAATTCAAATGTAAACATTTTTTTAAAGACTAAATTAGCCGAACCGAAAGCATAGCGGACTTATAATTTTTCCAGTTCGGTTATTTTGGTCTTACATTTGAAATTCCCTTTGAATTTTCACTTTAGTAAATAAACCTGTATATATTCACTGTTCATTTTAATGATTGGCAAATATCCTAGTTCATATGTGTCGGTGAAAGAGAGATGAAATCATTGATAAACTGTGCGGCATCTTCGGCGAGCTTGATCAATGAAAGTGTCTTCCTCTTCATATGAAGACATTATAAAACAAATTGTAATCATTTCTCTGCCTGGTTTATACCACAATAAAGAGGAGTGATGGTTGTTCTAACCTGAAATATATGATTATTGCAGCAATTTATCCTTCTTTATGATATTTTATTTAGTGTTTATTTTCCAGCCGTTATCTAAAGACTTGCATTGCTTTGGGGTGGGGTACAATTCTTCATCGGCTTACATCCATTTCCAGGCTTTTTTGGCCCAAGGCTTTGAAAAGTGAGCTTAGAAACAAGCAATCGTCAATCTAGAAAAAAAAATGCAATAAAAAGAGACTACTCCAGATACCAAAATATGGAAATAAGTTATGATGGTCAAAAACATTTAGCTTTGTCATGGTAACTGTTAGGACTATGAGGTATATATTTTTGGAATCTTTAAATTGAACAGAGAAAAAAAAATCACAATTGCAGGATGTGGGTTTAATCCAAATTTTGACTTCCACCCTTTGTCCTAAGGAACAGCCAAATTGTTTGGCAGGGAAACACTAACTAAATCTTAAAAGGAATAATTGATCACCGTTACATTTTCTGAATGTGGTCATTTTCTATCCAGACTTGATATATTATATGTATAAGGGTAAAGAAAATACATATTTCAAAGTATTCAATGCAGTATACAGGCCAATTTTAAACTGTGAGATATGGAAAGAGAAATTCAGAATAAGTGTATGAGTTTATTTTATTAAAAAACATACACAGTAAAAAATAAATGCAGTCGCACATGGTATGTTTTACCACATGGGCTGGACATGTCTCAAAATATGTGCATTCTGGAACTCGATATTTCAGATATTGAGTGACACTTTAGAAATGTCCCTGTTACCTGATACTATTTTAGCATTATTGAATGGTAATCACTCAACAAGATGCTTGCGTTCTATAGTGATATATTTCTGCCATAAACTCTGCGTCGCTGGAAGACTATGTATTGCAAAGAGATAGAAAAACGAGATTCCTACAATTGACACTTCCCAGAGAGAAATTTACTTTATTCAAGAGATGGAAAAAATGTCAGCTAAACTTAGAGGAAACAGCTTAAAGGGACACTGTAGTCACTATAAGCATTTCATCTCTTTGAATTGGTTATAGTGCCTGGAGTACCCTGGCACTGTCCCTCCACTCAGTGTTGAACCATGTTTGTGCAGTATGCCACAAAATAAGAGCCCCTGGCCACCCACAGTCCGGCCCCTTCAGTATGTGTAGCTAAGGCAGAGATTCAGTGCCGGTGCTAGGATTTTAAGTTACACAGGCGAACATGCATTTTGGTGCCCCTCAACCTCCTTTAAAAAAAAAAAATGCATCTTCACCTGTGTGTATTTCCTCCCAAGCCACAGGCATATTTTTTCAGTCACACAGTCATACAAACACAGAAATAATCATACAGAGACATTTAGACACATACAGTCAGTCAGAGACATACAGACATACAGGCAAAGACATACATGCATACAGAGACATGAAGGCATATAAAAACATGCATACATACAGAGGCATACCGTCATACAGACACATACATACATACAGAAACATACATACAAAGACATCCAGGCACATACATACATACAGACACATACATACATACAGGCATACAAAGACATGCATGCATACAGAGACATACTGCCATACAGACACATACATATATACAGGCATACAGAGACATACATATATACAGGCATACAGAAACATACATACAAAGACATACAGGCATACATACAGAGACATACAGGCATACAGAAACATACATACAAGACATACAGGCATACAGACACATACAAACATTCATACATAGAGAGGCAAACCGTCATACAGACATACATACATAAACATACATACAAAGACATACAGGCATACAGAGACACACAGACACATACGTACATACAGAGACATAAAGGCATACAGTTACACACATGCATACAGAGACATATATACAGACATTCAGAGACAAACAAACATTTAGTTACATACATGCATGCATACAGATACATGCATGCATACAGAGACATACATACATAGAGATAGATACATACATACAGAGACATACATACACAGACATACAGACATACACACATACAGAGACATACATACATAGAGATAGATACATACATACAGAGACATACATACACAGACATACAGACATACACACATACAGAGACATACATACAGAGACATACATACATACAGATACATACATGCATGCATACAGATAGATACATACATACAGAGACAGACATACAGAGACAGACATACATACATACAGATACATGCATGCATACAGATAGATACATACATACATACAGAGACATACATACATACAGAAACATACATACAGAGACATACATACAGAGACAAACATACATACAAACAGAGACATACTGACATACACATACATACAGACAGAGACATACAGAGACATACAGAGACATACATTCAGACAGAGACATACATACATACATACATACAGAGACATACAGAGACATACAGAGACATACATAGAGACATACAGACATACATTCATACAGACATACATACAGAGACATACACACATACAGAGACATACATACATACATACATACAGAGACATACAGAGACATACATTCAGACAGAGACATACATACATACATACATACATACAGAGACATACAGACATAAATACAGAGACATACATAGAGACATACATAGAGACATACAGACACACATTCATACAGACATACATACAGAGACATACATACATAAATACAGAGACATACATACATACATACAGAGACATACATAGAGACATACATAGAGACATACAGACACACATTCATACAGACATACATACAGAGACATACATACATACATACATACAGAGACATACAGACATAAATACAGAGACATACATACATACATACAGAGACATACATAGAGACATACATAGAGACATACATAGAGACATACAGACACACATTCATACAGAGACATACATACAGATACATACATGCATGCATACAGATAGATACATACATAGAGATAGATACATACATACAGAGACAGACATACAGAGACAGACATACATACATACAGATACATGCATGCATACAGATAGATACATACATACATACATACAGAGACATACATACATACAGAAACATACATACAGAGACATACATACAGAGACAAACATACATACAAACAGAGACATACTGACATACATACAGAGACATACACACATACAGAGACATACATACAGAGACATACAGAGACATACATTCAGACAGAGACATACATACATACATACAGAGACATACATAGAGACATACAGACATACATTCATACAGACATACATACAGAGACATACACACATACAGAGACATACATACATACATACATACAGAGACATACATACAGAGACATACAGAGACATACATTCAGACAGAGACATACATACATACATACATACATACAGAGACATACAGACATAAATACAGAGACATACATAGAGACATACAGACACACATTCATACAGACACACATTCATACAGACATACATACAGAGACATACATACATACAGAGACATACAGACATAAATACAGAGACATACATACATACATACAGAGACATACATAGAGACATACATAGAGACATACAGACACACATACATACATACAGAGACATACATACATACATACAGAGACATACAGACATAAATACAGAGACATACATACATACATACAGAGACATACATAGAGACATACATAGAGACATACAGACACACATTCATACAGACATACATACATACAGACATAAATACAGAGACATACATAGAGACAGACATACATACAGAGACAGACATACAGACATACATACACAGACATACATAATTACATACTTACATCTGTTAAATCTTGTCCCCTGGGTGCATGCTGTCCGGCTCTGTGGAGTCCAGTCCTGCAACCCAGCCCCATCACAGGGCGCCAGCCGCGCTGTGTGGGACACAGGGAGCAGGGATATGATGTCATTCATATCCCCGCCCCCTCCACACAGCCTGCGGCAGACACCAGGATAGGAGGTGGGCGGGCCGAGGCTGAGCTCCGCGGGCGGGAATCTCTGGGCTGCGCTCGGTAGTAACCAGCTGGAGGGGAGCCAGGTGCGCTTCCCTCCTTCCTGTCTGCCTGATGTCGCGCCCCCAGGGCTGGTGCGCCCTAAGGCGGCCGCCTGGGCCGCCTTATGGTAGCGCCGGCCCTGCAGAGATTACACACTTCCTTGTTGTCATACCCACTCATACCGTCAGTTGGAACTCTGACAGGCTAAAAGCAGTCAGCTGACACTCTCAGCCAATCACAGCTGCCCATTTCTGCTCAGGCTAATACTTCCTTATTAGCCAAAGCAGCACAGAGGGGATGTATTGCCGGGGACTCTTGTTTAGCATTAAAACATTAAAACTTTAAAAACTATTTAATGCTGAAAGAAATGATGGGACCAGAAGACTCCAGACACTATAACCAGTTTAATGAGATGAAGCAGATACAGTGGCTACGGTGTCCCTTTAAAACAGCAGAATTTAGCATCCATGTATGGAATACAAAATTAAGAACAGGACTTAAACAATACCACCCCCATTTCCTATTCACCTTCTCTCCCCTTACTCCCTCATCCCTCCCTTTTTTCTCTTTTTCACATTCTTCCTTGCAATACATTATTTAATATTGTTTATTTACTTAATAATGCTACTTTTTCCTATTCCCAAATTGAAAAAGTTTCTAAAATTATTGGAAAAGAAGATTGATTGTCCCATAATCACTAATCCCTTTCCTCTCCCAGCCGTGCCAGCCATCCAGCACCCATCCTAGCAACCCTCCAGGAAAGCTTGAAGTCGCAGTAGGGCTACAGAAGCACGGCGTGCTTGACCCGGGAGCAACCACTCAACCCTCTGGAACTCTGTCTCAGATCGCGGGCCCACTGCAGTCCACTAAAACTTTAAACTGAGCACTCTCGGTCCTAACACGACTTAGCAGGGCACTTTTTAAAGTGGACACAGGGTACCCTGGACTTGCAGGAGCTATGCCAGATTACAAAAAGTGCTGCTCTTTTGGGTGACGGGGGTTTTCCACCTAGCACCATGGAACTCTGCACCAGATCAGAGGCTAGCCGCGACTTGCTGAAACTTTTACTTCATCTATGTAAAATAGACTAGCCACAGCCGATCAGGGTGCTTTTTAGACAGAGTGGGCACTCAAACACCAACTTACTGTGGACATCGGTTGTAAAGGGATGTGGGCACGGGAATCCGAGTTATGTTATGTTTTGTGGCCCGGTGCTAAGGTGTCTAGTCACTAATTAAATTATCTGCTCACGTGCAGACACCAAGGCACCAGGAATGTCGCAATCCTATTGTCTCCCTGGGGACCTCCTGTTGTGACCCCTATTAAAAGGGAATTAACATGAATATTGATGGGTTTTTTGCAAGATAACTTTTTTGTATTGCGTCAAATATAACTTTGTAATTCTGTTTACTACTGTAGCAATAAAAATACTAATTAATGAATTAATATAGAAGCCATAGCCTTGAATCTTAGTACTAGGAGTTAAAAAAAAAAAGATAATTAAACAGTGATTTCAAATATTAAAGGGCAATTGGTAACATGATAATTCCAATATAAACTGAGAACAGGACGCGTAGCACTAATGGCATCAGCATGGCCATCAGTTGAATGCTAAACTATTTTTTATGGAACGCAAATCCAACAAACCAACACAGTTCTCAACTGTCGGTCAGTGTATTTTATTCCTTTGAAGTCATGGGCTCTCATTGCCAGGGAAAATGCTCTATTCCTTAAGAAAGGCAACATTGGGGGACAGGGAAGAAGTTAAAGAAGCATTTTTAACGTACAGGGAGTTCAAGATGCAATCTGTATGTAAAAAGGGTCTCTGGTCTCTGGGAACCAACATAAAAAACTGTGGAAGGTTTATTCCCATTAAAAGAGATTCTAGGTCCACCCAACTCCCTTCATTGGTGTGGTGAATAGTGCCACAACACAATTTGAACCTGTTGGACTACTTGATAATAATAAAATTAATTTGGTAAACCTAGGCCAATTGCCATTTTAGCACAATATAGAATATTGTTTGGTACGCCCACAAGACCTAACCAAGAGGAATCTGACCTCCCCCCCCTAAAAATGGGTTAGAATACATCTAACGCACAACAGAGGGCGAGGCTCCAAAAGGTGGACACAGGAAAGATACACCCAATAACCAGAACCCCGCAAAACAATCAACACTTATAGATCACAAGGGACAATCCATGCAGAGACCCTAAGCCAAACACCAACCTAACACAGCTGTAGCGATAATACGAGCAGCAAAATGGGGATCAACATACACAACACCACCAGCCCCGGGACAGAGCCCAAGAAGACAAGAACAGGGACAAGGACCAACATCCCAAAGCAGGCCTAAACAAAACTACCCAGTCAAAGGCAATCCCAAACCAGACGGGGCGCTGAAACACACAAGTTTAACTTGCACCTTCACACAAGCACACCTTGTTGCGAAAATGGTCAACCACATCTTCTCAAAGTTCTAATTTATAAAATGGAAATGTTATGTTATGTCTTTTTTTTTTTTAATGAAAACTTGATAACGAACGTCAAGACAACTGTAATGATGTAACCTGCATTACTTCCTTCCTTCTGTATTATGCACAGTATACACATACTATTGCTCGACCAATGGACAAGCCAATGCAAAATGTAATGTTGTTTCATGTGTCAAGACGAAAAAAAAAAAAAAAAAAAGAATATTGTTTGGTAAACCTAGGCCAATTGCTGTTTTAGCACAATATAGAATATTGTGAGACACCCTATGTAGTCTATTACTTAATATGAAGGCTCCAATCGCTTTTTGTAGGGGGATCATTTTAATTTCTAAAACACATTTTGACTTAGCAGTCCCAAAATAAACTCAACCCCTCTTCTGCAATGGTCGAGTATTTGTGTGCGGAGAATACCAGCGTGTATGAAGGGAAACAAAGCATCCTAATCCAATCAAACTAATGCAGACAGATTGCATTGCTGATAACAGATCAGGTGAGATTTGATCTGACTACAATATGACTTTTTATGGAATTAAAACTATTGGAGGTTGAAATGCATACAAATAAATGTATAAGTCAATTATGCCTTTCCAAGCCAGAAAAAAAAAAATCTTCCCAAGTCTTGGCACAATACAGCTTGGAAAACAGCAAGTGGAATAAAAAAAAATATCTGGCAGAGCGAAAGAAACCATGAGTGTGTATTTAATTAAAATAATATATAAGTATTCAGCAATGCTGCCTGGTCAGCAATAGTCTAAAGTAATCCCATTTTCTAAGCTATGGGTTATTGATGCACAGTTGTTTAATGTTTTAAAGCCACAGCATTGGATAATTTATGTGCATATATTTCAGTTAGAACAAAAATGAATATCTATATGCCTCGTACTCTCATTTATTTTGTGCAATGGTTGGGCCATTAACTTTATCAACCCTTCAAATGCTGGCACAGTGAGCAAAAAAAAAAAAAAAGAGATCTGCAAATTGTTCTTTATATATTAATTTTTTAATGACGGGGGTTATGCAAATTCCTTTATACTTTGTCAGTTCTTATATCTGTCATAAATGGGTTAAAAGATACCGATAGATTAGAATTGATTGGATATCTTAATTAGCTTAATCAATTTTCTTTGAGATCACATTGAATTTTAGTCATACATGTCTCTATGACAAATGCCAAAATCTGGCCTTTTTTAAATCAATGTATATCTTGAGACATTCATAAACTGCTAGTTGTTATGTTTCGTGGTTTGCTATTATGTCTCCAGATCCCTTGGTGGTATTAATTTCTCATCATACTCACCATTATGTATTTATTGTATTTATTCTCTATACATAACAGTGAACTGTCAAAAAAATAAAGGGAACACTTAAACAACACAATGTAACTCCAAATCAATCACACTTCTGTGAAATCAAACTGTCCACTTAGGAAGCAACACTGACCTCTGCAAAATTACCTCCGGCAGGCCACAAATGTGTATGTGTCTGCTCAAATGGTCAGAAACAGACTCCATGAGGGTGGTATGCTTACAACCCAACACCGTGTAGGACGTTTGGCATTTGCCAAAGAACACCAAGATTGGCAAATTCACCACTGGCACCCTGTGCTCTTCACAGATGAAAGCAAGTTCACACTGAGCACATGTGACAGACGTGACAGAGTCTGGAGACGCCGTGGAGAACGTTCTGCTGCCTGCAACATCGCCCAACATGACCAGTTTGACAGTAGGTCAGTAATGGTGTGGGGTGACATTTCTTTGGGGGGCTGCACAGCCCTCCATGTGCTCGCCAGAGGTAGCCTGACTGCCATTAGGTTCCGAGATGAGCTCCTCAGACCCCTTGTGAGACCATATGCTGGTGCGGTTGGCCCTGGGTTCCTCCTAATGCAAGACAATGCTAGACCTCATGTGGCTGGAGTGTGTCAGCAGTTCCTGCAAGATGAAGGCATTGATGCTATGGACTGGCCCGCCCGTTCCCCAGAAATGAATCCAATTGAGCACATCTGGGACATCATGTCTCGCTCCATCCACCAACATTACGTTGCACCACAGACTGTCCAGGAGTTGGCAGATGCTTTAGTCCAGGTCTGGGAGGAGATCCCTCAGGAGACGATCTGCCACCTCATCAGGAGCATGCACAGGCGTTGTAGGGAGGTCATGCAGGCACGTGGAGGCCACACACACTACTGAGCCTCATTTTGACTTGTTTTAAGGACATTACATCAAAGTTGGATCAGCCTGTAGTGTGTTTTTCCACTTTAATTTTGAGTGTGACTCCAAATCCAGACCTCCATGAGTTGAAAAATTTGATTTCCATTTTTTTATTTTTGTGTGATTTTGTTGTCAGCACATTCAACTATGTGACGAACAAAGTATTTCAGAAGAATATTTAATTCATTCAGATCTAGGATATATTATTTTTGTGTTACCTATATTTTTCTGAGCAGTGTATATGTATATATATATAAATATCAACACTCAAAATTCGCCCACTAATCACTGGCACAAGTTCAGCTATGGCAAGTGGAAATTCTAGCGAGTGTGCAATGGTCCTTGGTTACCTTTGAGGATCCTCAGTGCTCATTCAAAGGTACAGCTTACTGTAACTGTGCATGCCCAACTGTTATCTTTGGACATATAACAGTATGGGACAGCAGTTGTTTAAAACTGGAGAGATCAACCCATTAGCCACCAGCCAACATAACTAGGTCATTGACCAAGAGAGTATTTCAAATGCTGCAAGAAACAGACTGAGAGATTTATATGAGAGAGAAAGAGAGATCATAAGTAAGTTCCTCTCTCCTTTTCTTCTTGTATTTGTAGTTGTATATGGACACTTAAAAGAGATAAGCATTAATTAGAGTAAAGGTAATTATATATTCGTTGTGCAACTTGATAATTTCTTAAAGCACATATTCAAATATCAATAAAATATGTCTATAAATTGTGCTAGCTTACATACATAGATAAAACATTATTTATTTCTAATTTCTTTAGCCTTTACTGCTATAAATGGCAAACTTTAAAAATCTAAGTATAAAGCAGAAGGGCTACACTGACGTGATCTCTCTCTCTCACCACATACACACACACATGCACACACGCGCACACGCACACACACATATATATACACTGAACAAAATTATAAACGCAACACTTTTGTTTTTGGCCCAATTTTTCATGAGCTGAACTCAAAGATCTAAGACTTTTTATATGTACACAAAAAGCCTATTTCTCTCAAATGTTGTTCCCAAATCTGTCTACATCTGTGTTAGTGAGCACTTATCTTTTGATGAGATGTTCCATCCACCTCACAGGAAAAAGTTTGGGAACTCACCCATGATCACTACCCCCCAAAAAAGAATTATATGCTCATATGCATATATATTTCTCAGAATATACAGTGCAACATTTATTGTAAAGTGCCAGTTTTCAAAGATATCTCCAAAATTTACGTGCAATAAACAAATAAATATAGAACAGTTGTAAAACAAAATAAGTTAACTGTGCAATAAACAAATCTTCCTGCTACACAATACCTTGTAGCATTTGTATTCATGTAAGGGTGTTGAACGTATAACAGAAACAGTAACCTAATACAGCAGCTCTCCATGAAAAAACAAAAGTCCCATGTAAATAATAAACCAAGTTTTCTATGAATTGATAAGACAATAACTTACAATCACAAAAATTACTTTGGGGAGTAAGAGACCTAACGTTCACATAAGACAAATATTAAGAAACTATTTTCCAGTAGGCTCCCAAAAGCATTTTTAAAAAGACCAGCTTTTTTCAAACTTTTGAAAACAAGAAAGATGTTCAAAGCACATTATAAGTAGTTTACAACACGTCTAAACAAAACTTTACACCTATCAGAAAACAAATAAAATAATGTGATCTGTAAAGATAATTTAAATAATTATGTGATCAGATGTCAGACAAGTAAAACAATTTAGACTATACATACTTCAGCACCACTTCAAACGCAAGGTTTACTATGTAATAAAATGTCATAATTCATTCAGAGAGATTGGGCAAATGGTCAAAATAGGTCATTTAGAAGAATTCTCCAACTCAGCTGCAGTTAACGTTCAGCTATTTTTGCTTAAACTTTGCAATTCAGTTTCCAATTCACTGAAATTCAGAGTTTACTGAATAAACTTCTGAGAGAATGTAGTTGCATAAAGAAGGGGCGGCAAACTGGATCTTTGCCTAGGGCGGCAGGAATCCTTGCACTGGCCCTGCATACACACGTAAAACAGTTGCTTCTTTCTTAGTGTATGAACAAGATGTGGCGAACAGAACCTCGCCATGGGCTTTTGGAGGGGCCTGCTCAGCGACTGTAATGACCCATATTTTTGTTCCCCTGGTTCCCCATGTTCGGCACTTTCCATAGAACCGAATGCTAGCTCACTGGTGACTGTTTGCATTGGACCAAAACCGCGAATAGACTTCAGGGGGACTTAGCCACGAATACCCTGGAACTATTTTCGGTATGAAACCTTTGCGGTTCCCGGTAGGTCCCCCAGCGGCACTTAGCTGCAATTCTATAGAACTGTTTTCGTCTGGAAGACTTCGCGGTTCCCGGTCAGTCTCCCAGTGACAGTTAGCCGCGGTTCTATAGAACTGTTTTTGACAGAAAGGCTTCACTGTTCTCGGTCGGTCCCCAGCGGCACTTAGCCGTAATTCTATGGAACTGTTTTGGGCAAGGGACCATGCGTGTGGTCGGCCAAAACTATGATTTCCAGGAAATTCCTGAACCCCTGAACCGATCTGGGTGATTTTTGGATATTTTGTTCACCCAGATCGGGGGTGTAACTTTTGTAGGGGGGAGGGGGGATTGTATGTTTTAAAGGTATTTTGGTTTTTTTATAAAAGTGTGTGTTTTTGTGTCTGGAGATAATTGAGTTAATACAGTACTTGACTCATTTATCTCCCAGGTACAGAGGAGGGATTAATCTATTATGTATGGGAGTGTCCTGGATCTGAGAGCCAATGTGATTGTGTATTTGTTTCTACTGTGTTTTACACTCAGGTCCAGGGGAGAGTGCCCCTTGCATGGGGACTGTCATAAAAGGCCAAGTATGGTCCCATTAAAATCAGTTCACTTCACCCTCAACAGGCAGCCTTGTCTTGTGATTATAGAGAACAGCTATACCTGCTATACCTTCTTTGGATTGCAATACTGGCTATATTTACTAGCTCTTGTAAGAGCTACACAGCTATACCTGCTAGACTCTCTGGAGTAGGAGAGGTCCACCCACTGGAAGCTGGATCCTGGGCTTGGGTCCAGGGTGGGTGGAGGACAGCGAGACCCCAGGTAAGATACGGTATCTAAGGGGCTATGGTGCTTATGGTGTCTGGTGCAGTGCTTATAGTACTCCAGGCTACTAGGAAGCAGCAATTGGAGGAGGCACCCAGTCGGGGTGCCAGGCGGTCCGTCACACAAGACATACATTAAAAAGAAACAGAAGCAGACCTGACAATTTCTCAGATCACTTCCTCCCAACACCTGTGAATGGGAATCCACACTGTAGTAGAGCAGCCTGCAGCGGCTGTTGCAGCTCCTGTCTTTGACCTGTACCTGGCCAGCTTGGTCCCCACTGGAACCCACGGAAGCCACCCACACTGCTAGATTTACACAGAAATGCACAATAACCCTCCCCTCATACAAATAATACTAACAGCCCACAAACAAACATATATACAATCCACACAAACGTAACACGCTAACAATCCACATACATGCACATAACCCCACATGCAGCCTTGCACATGCAATACCCCAAACAGCCCCACACATACACACACTACCAAACACACAATGTGACATATCCATCCACACACACAATTGCACAAGCAGCCCCCATACACAGCCCACATTGATATGTATCATACACAATACCACAAACTACTCCTGAACATATACAATATAATAGCTCATATACGCACAAATACAACAATACAAAGCAATTAAAGTATGTGACAGACCCCTCTGTCTTGGAACTATGCTCTATTCTGTTTCCTTCGTCTATCCTTCGGTTAACTGTAGCTTAATTGGTGAACGTTGGGAGGTCGCTGTTCATGTAACTCCACGTGACGGCGGCCATTTTAAAGTCCCGAACGGCCAGCGGTGTTCGGCGCCCAACTATGGAACTGAAAACGGACACTATTTTCCACGAACACCACTGAAGCCGCCGACCTCCCTTCTCTGCCATCCAGCACACGAACGTCGGTCCGTTCAGGACTTTCCGACACGAATAGACGCACCCCCGACAGCCATCCCATGCAGCCCGTTCATATAACGAAAGACAATGTGAAAGACTTTGGCTCCATGGCGATTGAGCTGTATGCATAGGATCTGAGCGGCATTCGGTGATAATGTGTGCGCAGATCCCAGCTATCTGGGGATACGTTGAATGTGGGGATTCTGTTCGTGTAATGTAAAGTTATTGATTTTATTGTATTTTTATGTTCAGGTACAAAATGGAGTTTAGCCTCTATCCAATGGAGTTTAGCCTCGATTTCTTCCCAATTATCTCCAGGATAGAGAGGAGGGTTTATCTACATCAAAGGAGAGTGTTTATGCTTGTGCCACTGTGATTAGTTACTGTATCCACATTGTCCCAGTCTTCCATCTGGTCTCCTAGGGGAGTGTCCACCAGGTGGGAGACCTGCATAAATACCGGGCAGGTAGCCCTCAATAAACCAGATCTCTGCTTAACACTCAATACGGAGCTTGGTCTCGTACTTGGGGGTATTGGATTCGTATGATTTACTCGTTCGGCTGTTTGGTTCGTGAAGGATTTCGTATGGTTCCTGTTCGGCTAATTGGTATTGCTGTTAGCTGCTTCTTCATTCAGAAAGGGAACGTCCTCAGCGGTATTAACCCTCTTATACCGGGGTGTACCGTAACACAGTATAAATAACACAAGCAGAATACGGCAGCATACACACCTCACTTTAAAAAAAAAATAGGACCGGCACGCTACGGGACATCACAATCCTATATCGGCACAGTGCTGCTAAAAGGTTGCATACCCCTTGCCTAGGTGATTGTCACGTGACCCAAGACAGGGGTCACATTTCTATGGCTCAATTTGCTCGGGAAGTCCAAAATGACCTTTGCTATATAAGGATCAGACGCCAGGACAATACTCATCATCACTTGATAAAGCCCTTTTGTTGGAGAAATGTGTTTGCTTTTGAAGTGTTTAATGCTGTTTTGTTTCTCATTTTCAATAAATTCCTGACTTTTACAAGCTTCTGGATGTTTGCGTGAATTTTATTGTTGAACCATTGGACTTCCTACATATCCTTCAGGTGCTGCTCTGAAAATTGTAAGTAGATTATTTTATTAGCTTTATCTTGTATTTCATATGCAGAAAGCACTATCTTTTTTGTGTTCCACATATGATTACCATCTTGGGGACACCTGAAGCTTATATATCCTGGAGCAGGAATTATACTACTCACTGAACTACGAAAGCTTTCAAGAAGCTCCTTTTATGTGAGTGGCCATTATTATATTATTATATTTTTTGCTATCTGTGGATACTATGCTCAAAAAAGTGAATTCTTTTTGTGCATTTTTGTTTTTTGGGTTCACCATCTCCTCCTGTGCCTTGAAGATTGCTATTAGACTTTGTTGCTGCTTGCTTTTACAGCATATTGAAGATTATGGTAAAGAGCTATATTTCTTTTTTAGTTTTTCACAAGAGACACTTTAAGTTGCTTTTTTGGTTTATGTTATATGTAGGTATTTCTTGGCGCAACTACCATCCTGTTACCTAAGATCAAACCGATGTGCATTTGTGCCAGGATGAAATGCTGACCCGGACAGCCCTGTGTGGCTGTCCATATACTTAACTACATGGGCTTAAAGTGATACTATAGGCACCCAGACCACTTCAGCTCAATGAACCCTGCAGCTGAAAACCCTCCCTCCAGCCACTAGAGGCCGCTTCCGTGATTCTCACTGTGAAAATCACAGTGAGAAGACGCTGATGTCCATAGGAAAGCATTGAGAAATGCTTTCCTTTGGGCGGTTTAAATGCGTGCGGCTCTTGCCGCGCATGCGCATTCGGTGCTAAAGTCAGCAGGAGGAGGAGAGTTCCCCAGCACTGAGGGAGCCCAGCGCTGGAGAAAGGTAAGTGGCTGAAGGGGTTTTAACCCCTTCAGCCCTGCGGGAGGGGGACCATAAGGGTGGGGGGATGTAAGGACTGTATAGTGCCTGGAAAACGAGTTTGTTTTCCTGGCACTATAGTGGCCCTTTAGCACTGCAATGTTAATTAATGCAGTTTCTGATAAATTGCAATAATTACATTGCAGGGTTAAAATTGCCTCTAGCGACTGCCAATGAGACATCCACTAGAGGCACTTCCTGGTAGTTAGTCGCCTAACTGATGCTGAACATCCTCACACTCTGTATGAGGACATCCAGCGTCTATAAAATCTCTAGAGGAAAGCATTTCAGCAATGCTTTCTTATGGGGGGCCTAATACACCCTGAAAGTGCGGTGGGGGAGCGTGAGGCAGCAATAGTGCTAGGAATACAGCTTTGTGTTCCTAGCACTATAGTATTCATTTAAAACGCCCTGGTTTTAACTTTCTTTCAGGCCTCCAGACATCAGGTGACAGCACCAGGCTTTCAGGTTATTGAGAGGACCGAAGGAAAATTGTGAGATTGAGTGATATGTTAGTTCTGCACAAGATTAATGGGAGTCATATTCCCTGATAGCATCCACAATTCACAGCTGCTGTAATTCCCTCCTTCTCCTGAAATTCACAGTTTCCATCTGGGAATGAGACCCGCAAGCAGCCGGGGACTGGCATATCCTGCCACCACAATAACATTAAGTACTCCTCAATTCACAATATAATGTCACACTGTGAAATATATTTTTATTGCAACACACTGTGTAATATGGGATTTGCTAACATAATCTGCTATTGAAATAAAGGGCAGATCATTGTGTATACATATATATTATTTAGTTATATTGAACCAACATAAAAGGTCAGTATAATTAACCTACACACAGCAACCCTTTTAGATTTTTATGCATGCGGCCGTCATTATTCTCCAGGCATTTTAATGGGATCCACTGCGGACTGTAGGCTGTTGGCAATTTCAATTTAACCCTAGCTTGTCTGTTGAAGTCTACACGCACAGCAGCATCGAAATGACATCACTGTCGAAGGTGGTCAGGTTAATCAATTTCCTCTTCCCCTTCTTTGTATAGCATTCTATTTTGTTTTGTATAACAGGAGATGTTAGTTTCCTTCACTTGTTATAAAAGACCTGCAGAAGATTTACGGAGGTTATTGTATTACTTGACTGGCTCGGCTCCAGCTGAAATGTCTTTTTAAAGTTCTTGCCTGCAGTGTCGAAATTAAGCAGATTCATCAATGTGTCTACAAAGATTCTCCCTGACGTCGTGACTCATAGAGGTACCAGCTACCCAGTAACCAACCTATCGCCTGAGAAATGAGCCATTGTAAATGGAAGTGTTTTTTTTATCCAAGTCACACAGCCACAGCACAACGCAATTTCCTACACTGCATTGCATTAATGTTTCTCCCCAATTTCCAGAACAGGGCATTTGTTACCGTGATTACTTTTACCTGTGGTTACTTGACCTCGATGATTATAATAGCGGCCATGAAGAGTGATTACCTAGACATGTACTGTAATAAATCAGTGGTGGTTTGTTGTTTAACATTACACATATAGAGCTATAGAACTCAATAGAAATCCCCATGGGCCAAATCCAGTCAAAAGGTAACAGATCAGGCCAATAGCTCTAGACAGAGACTGTTAATTATAACAATATTTCACAGTAAAGACAAGGTGGAGACAGTATATTTTTACTTCTGAGGTTATCGATCATACCATGTTAGAAAGGTCAGAATACTCCCGTTAGAATGTTACCTTTTTTAGTTCCCAAAAGAATTATAAGCCTCCGTCTCCTTCCTGTCACTTAGTGTAGGTATTATGAATGAGCACACGCTAGAATTTGTATTGATTATTAAAAATTGAAAGCTTGCTATTAGCACTTCAATGAGCTATTCATACCGGGAGTCTTGCTCTCTTATTAGGATGTCAAATTATATTTTCTAATGTAAAATATTAGGCAGCATATGTCGAAATTACGCCAACTTCCCTTCCCTGTAATGACTGGCGGCCAAATATATGGTATTCTGAAACACTGAAGATTGTGGCTTATTCAAATCACAAATACAGTTCACAGAGCCCGAGAATAGAGGGTTTTCTCAGTAACTATTTTTTATATCTTCATTTGATTAGGGGAAATATATGTTTGAGGCTCAACGTTAACCCTTATTCCTACATGTACCTAAAAAACTCTAACAAAATGTTTGTTTTACACAGAAATCCATTACTTGAGTGGTATCCTAAGCTTTTTTTTTTTAATGGAAAATCTTTCCGGCTATTTTGTATCGCCCTGCCTTTTTTTCAATGGAAATTCTGATGTAATGCTCTGTTTAAACAGAGAGTAAAATAGAACACATGTACTTCGAATGCAATTGTTGCGTTGAAAATCTGTTGTTAATCTGAAAAGGCTAACTATGAAATATGGAGGTATTAACTGCAACATTTTCATTTTGCCAAACTGTAATATAAAAATGTCTTATTCTTTACCTCCATGCATGATGTGCTACATACATGATGCACTGTGCATACGCTCAGTCATGCATTAAATGTGTTTCCCAGAGCATGCGCAATTCACCACATTATGAACAGTGACACATGCAGTCAAAAATATTTTTTATGAAAATTATGTGACTTTATACAGACAGTAGAAACATGTTATAATAATTATGTATTATGAATAATTAATTATATATTATAAATAATAATTAATAATTTATTTATTTTTCTTTGTTGTTCTAGGCAAAATTACAAAAATATGCAAATTTCAGTTCAAGGAATTTCCCACAATCTCTCAAAAAAAAAACAATGTGTGTGAGAACCCCCAGAACATGCATCCACTGTACCAAACACATATTGTCTCAAGTCCACATACCTGCAGGGGCAATAAAAGAAAAACATGTATTACTGAAATGAATATAATGTTATCAGCAGCGTGTTCTGTGTCAATTTAAATGATAGCTTTATTGCCTAATTTGACAAACTTAAAAAGTAGGAACACGACAAAAACACACAGAAAGTAAAAAAAAATTATGGAAGAGCTGCTCTCTTGCTTTGATACTAATTATGTTTCAATAGAATGAAAAACACGTTTTATGGAATATAATTTGCTGACTGCGAGTAACGGGGTTACATTATCAAATCCTGTTTAAGCCTAAATGTGCAGGTTCTTCTTGGGAACAGATATTCACAAAATCAAATCACTGGGCCCAAGAGACCGTGCTAGAAGCTTCATCTGTTTGTTAAACAGTAAATATTAGCCGTGTCTTTCTCACAAGCAAGTGGTAAGGGTTTGGATGTCTCACTCTGGACTTATTGTATCGTATTCGATGCCTCCTTATATCAGAAAAATGAAATCATTGCAAAAATGTCTTCTTCCTTCACAGTGTGAACCAAATAAGATTTGCAGAATCTTTAGGGCTTAGGAGACACAGGGGTAAATTACATTCTCGTGTTCAATAATTATCGACACATTGACAATAATGATGTTGAATAATACAATCCCACCATTATGATACATTTGGATAAAACTATCATTATTATCAGATCAGTTTAAAAATTCCTATACGTCACCTTGAACACTCAGATTTTGGTGATCTCAATATTTTCAAAAGTTAAATTAAACATCAAGCACTTAATGAATCCAACACAAAAAAGACTCAAAAAAATAATTGAATCCATTAAGCATCATCCTGAAATATTATATATTATAATTTAATATTAAATACTGAATTTCCCTAACTGGATGAGGGTGCAAGAAACATTAAAGGGACACTATAGGCACCCAGACCACTTCATCTCATTGAACTGGATTAAATGCAGTGTTCCTGTTCCCAACATTGTAGTTTCAGAAACTGGAATGTTTTCATTGCAGGGTTAAGATTGCCTGTACTGGCTGTCTACCAGACAGCCAATAGAGGCGCTTCCTGCTGTTTCACATAGGGAAGGCCAAATGCGCGTGCGACACTCGCCATGCATGTGCATTAGGTTCACCATTGTGATGACGTCAGAGGAAGTGGAGACGGAGCCAGCGCCAAGATACTTCGGCGCTCATAAAAAGTTTTTTTTTACGCTTTAAGCGCTGCAGGGGAGAGGGGGGTGCTCGTGGGCAAATGGACACTATAGTGTTAGGAATACATCTTTGTATTTCTAACATTATAGTTTCCTTTTAACAATTCCTAGTCAATCAACTTAACCAATTAAATGATAAATAAGTACTGTTACTACAATATAACATAATAGTGGAATTGATAACAGAACTGTAACTCCCTGCGGGTATCGCTTTGTCAAAGTACTCTGTGCCATTGGGAGCCCTCAGATCCCTATCTTTCAATAATCTGAGCAGCATTCGGAGGTGAAATGTACTGAGTGATTATAGCAGTGATTATAGCATTCACCCCACACCATTAGTTGATACTACATGTAGGGGTTAAACAGAACTAACTCTATTGCAGTTGTGCATGGATTTTCATACCAGAAGAGGGTCATTCGCATACAATAGTGTAATTAACAGTACATACAGTTCCCCATAAAGTCTTCTTCCCATAATGCCTTGCTTTTATTTCTGAAAACAACCCTCAACTCCACCAAAACAAATACTCTTTACCATTTTGTCCATATCACTCTTGTTAACAAAACATATGCATAGAATACAAAAGTATATGAAATATACATATTGTGTGAATAACAATTCCCACCCAAGCAAGAGGAACCCTGCCCTGAAACCTGTGTCCATGACAATAACAAATGTACAATACCTGATATATCTCTTTTTACCTGCCGTAAAAGCAAGTACACTGAAAAATTCATATGGAGCATTACTGATTAATGACATAACTGTCACCTATGCATCATCAATGGATTTGTTTGTCTGTAATCTTCAACATGTGAAGACCAAAACAGCATCTTCTTCTTGTCATTAGCAAAACAATATCGACCTATCATGCTAGTCATCGCAAGATTAACAACTGTGTCATGTTATTCCTTATTTTAATAATGTTGTACATGAGTTTTACATTGTGATCACTCTGAAATCTTAAATGGCTTTTCGGCCTTAAGTCAGAAAACTTTGTATATGGGTTATTAAAGCTGGATTGTAATATACCACACTTACATTGATTGTATGTTAATAAAGAAAATAGCTGCTACTGTTAGCACATGAGTAAATGGGAAACACCTTAAGTGAGATGCAGCTCACCTTAGATTTCATGGAGAAATACCATATTATGATAACAGTTACGTTTTTAATTGCTATATGTAGTTGAGGTTATCCTGGTGTTGTGATGGATAACAATCCAGTAGCTCATTATTTGACCTCACTCTGACAGTGTAACCAAGAAAAAAATGGGATTAGTGGAGGATTGACAATGAAATTGCAAATTCTAGGCTTGCGTAGCCAAGTTAGAAAAATAGCTTAGTTGGAACTTTTCTTTGAAATTCTCATGTTTGGCTAACAGATTGCAATTCCCTTGTCAATTCTCTACAATTCCTTTTTTAATGATTGAGTCCCAATGACATTTAACAATTCTAAGCTCAGAACAGTCGTGTTCCTTGTGAACGTTGACTTGGACTAAGTGAGCCAAGTGTCTTTCAGTCACATGGATATCACAAAGCATAACCATGCCTATAGAGTTTATTGAACTGATGGAGATGATAATTACGTCTCCTCCAGCATTGCATGAGGACTATTTCTGGACGTATCAAAAAAAATATTGAACTAAACACAATTGGAATTTTCAAAAACTGTGTTCCAGAATTTGAAAGCTGTTGCTGATTTTAATTTACTTATTTTAACATTCCTTTATTCTCTGAAGGGTATAATATAGATAAGCTTCCCAGTTTTGATCTTTTAGTGTTTGATCATTTTGAATTACTCCCATATTTTTTGTATTTCATTGGATCTATAGATGAAGTTCCCCTGAAATGATTAGCGGGAACTCTAGACAGAAGACTATGTTGCAAATCTGGATTTTGGTCAGTTTATTGAGGGTGCGTTATCCCTACATTCTTAAAGAGTAAACTGTTACTTCTCTAGAATTTACACCGTTGAATAGAATTTTAAAAATCACCTATAACGTGGGTTAACTTTTATTATGGATGTTTTTTTTTTTCAATCTTTATTAAAATTACATCATAAATTGAAAATTACATCATAAACCACATCATACAGGATAAAACCAGGACAAACAGTGTAAATAAAGAGGAGTAAGAGAAAAATTATTTAATTTCTTCTCTTCTCTGTTTATTTTCTGTTTGCTGACTGCCGGGTGCAAAGGACAGAGCTTTTAACAATAATAGACAGAGAAGTAAAATGGAGGCGCCCAGTTCAGGATAATTAGGTGCGGATTTCTACATTTCATTTTATTTTTCACGTTTCACAAATACATATTTGTTAATCATAGGCATAAGAAAACAGAGTATTAAAAAACTGTGGAAGTGACCGTTCGTCTTTAAGCTACCAATCTGGATTCTGGTCAGTTTGTTAAAAGATTTTGTGTATATGTGAACGTATATAATAAGAGTTGCACTTATAGTAAGCATTTTGTACTATGTCCTGCGTAACGCCATGGACACCCAAGTAATAAATGTAGATTTGTCTAGAATTGTTACTTGGGAGTTTGGCGTAAAACAGTAGCGACACCAACATCCTTAATCCTTGAATTCCGAGAATACATCTTCCTTATGGTCCTGTCAGAACAGTTGATTAAGACAAATAGTTTTGGAAGATAGCCTCGAATATGTAGTAGACATGGCAATCCTTATGCAGATTGCTTTTTTCTATACGGACGATCACAGACATTTTTACATAAATGAGTTTACATGTTTTAATATTTTAATATTAAATTGATGTTATGATGAATGTAATGTGCAGAAGAGTTTGATGTAACTGTACTAAAAATATGGATTTGGAAAACAAATCAAACGTCTAACGGGACATTAACGAAAATCACTGCAGGATTTTCAAACTTTTTTCAAAATGTGTTAAATGTATATGGGAATTAATTATAGCAATTTCTTGTGATTATACAGAAATACTTTATATTTCCTTTTATTTGTTTAAAACAAAACCTGACATTTAAGAATATATTTCTTTTGGATGACAAAAATCCATTACCATGCCGTGGATGCAAAAAAAGAATTGTTTGTGTGATCTTATTCCCCTCATTCTTTTTTTTTCTCATGTTATACCTCACCCCCCTCTAGATAGTAAATTTGTTTGAGCAGGGTCCTCATTAATCTTTTGTCACTGTTAACATGGAATAGTTTCACACAAAATAATCAACCATACGATTATGAAATGATTTGAAGGAAGAATTGAAGTAAGCAATGGGTTAAACATGTTAATATAGTTTTACAGATGAATTGTAGCTAGCAAGAGGTTAAAACTAGCACTTTAGAATGTCATATAGTCTCAATAGAATGACATATTTAATAAATAGTGTTATAATAACCTCTCCTTCTCTGATAACACATCACAGAGGGGAACTCGTGGCTTAAAGATGATGCCTATTAAGTCATTAACTTCCAGGGAGAGGAAAGTACAGTACAGTCTTGTTTACCAAATTCGAGTATTAAGCATATCAGTGACATCAATTACTATCATTAGCCATTGTAATTAGTTTGTAACCAGTTTGGGTCAAAAGGAAATAAATGAAATGCAATGCTGATGGTCCATCAACCACACATTTCATTAAGAAGATAAATAATATTTAGAATTTTCATACACTGCAAATAGCAGAAAAGTGTGAATTAACTCATCATAGAGGTAATTTAACTGATCACCAAAAGTCCTGTCATTTTAATCCTGCAATGTATAACAGTGCAGTTTTGTAGAAACTACAATGTTAATATTGCAGTTGCAGAGTTAAAACACCTCTAGAGACAATTTGGCCTTTACAACTGAGTGAGACTCAATCATGTGCTTAAGTGACTTTCCTAGAGAGCATTTGATTTACCCAAAATAGTGTTTTGACACACATGTACACTACACTCCCAGTTGTGACCTCTGAAATCATTGGATTGGCTGAGATCATCCAATGAATCTCATAAAGCTAATATGTCCACTAGGACATTCATAGAGCTAATAAAATCAGCACCTTTATTTACAAAAATAAAGGTCCATCCATTTTTGGCATCCACGGCAGGGTAATGGATTTTTGTCATCCAAAAGAAATATATTCTCAAATGTCACATTTTGTTAATCTTGTTGATCTACCACAGAGGCAGAACAAAATTTTGGAGTCCGGGATGGCAAGTGCTGAAAGGTAAGTAAAACTCACCTTTAATAATCCTCATAGGCACGGGGGAACCTAAGTAGATATATTAAGATTTCAGCATTAGGAATACGTGTTTGTATTCCTAACACTATAAAGTTCCTTTAACGTTACAGAACCAAGTGTCAGAAGATATATAGGTCCATTATGTGCAAATGTTGAACTGTCCCTCGTAGACGCCAAATGCCCTAATGCCCTAGCAATCTCATAGACTTCATGCATCACTGGTGGAGGAAGACTGGAAGTTAAGTTTGGGAGTAATATTCTAATGGTATCCAATGGGGAAATAATCATTGTAATATTTTATTTGTGTGTGCCGCATTAAATTACTAAAGCTTAACATTTTGTAAATTATGGTCATTTGTCAAACTATTGTATAATGGAACTGGAGAACATTTAAGAAATTATTACTTAAATGGACGTTGCAAAATTCAGTCCTTTCTAGTGCCTTTCATTTTGACCAGACCTGTGTGATTTTTGCTCCCCATTAATAAAAAATATTATTTTCAGCGGGAACTGATTTGCCCTTGCAACTTCTAAAAAAATGAGTTAGAAGAAGAGTGGTGACCTCACGGCAGGTAAATGAATTATTATTCAGCAAAATAGTCCATAACTGAAGAATCTTAAATCTCTTAAAATATGACACTGTTTGAAAAATACATAAAAAAAAGACTTGAAACGTCAGAGGAAAGGCTCAGGGGTGACACATTCAATTCAAGTGAGATCTTCCCCCATTGCCCTATTCTTAAATAAACAATTTATTTTATTCCATTGCAGCCCCAGAGTATGCATTTTTCATAAGTATTAATGTAAAAAAAATTACTTGGAATTGAGCGACTTATAATATGCTTAGATAGTTATATCAGGCAAAGAATAAATTAAGTCAAACATTGCTTTAAAAAAAAACCATAGTGAATCTATAGAAGTTCTAATTATTAGGGAAAAAAAGTCAAAAAGAATTGAATTAAACATTGATTTTCCCTCTGCTCAGTGAATCCCCTATAACTGGATTCATTATCATTGCATTAAAGTGTAATTGATAAATGGTTTACTGTATGGATTTGTACTGAAATGGTGTTTCAGGAAAGAATGTTCTGCCTCTGTATCTACACAAGTTCACACTACATCCATAATGTTGTTTTGCTTTCGTTAAAAAAGCCAAGGTTGCACTTGAAATCCTCGTTACTCCTCTGACAGCGGATTTATTTTGGCGTTCTAGCTTTGCTGAGAGGTTCCATTCTTAGATAATACTTCCCAAAAGAGGGCAGGTTGGAGAAAACTGAACTCCTCTGTCGCTTAAAGAGAGAATAAAAATACACAAAGATGCTATTGTTTGGGAAACATGAACAAACAGGAAGAATTCTACATACGGCAACAGTTTGTAATTCAATCACGCTGTATTCTATTGTATTGTGAAGCTGAAATGTTCTGCACCTGGAGAATTATCTCAACCTTCCAAAGGTGCAAAATTGAGGCCAGTACTAATGGTCTTATATTTATTAAAACACAAAATGCTATTGCTCACTAAGGGCTAGATGATATTATAAGAGCTAAGAATATCTCTTGGAATTGAATGGCAGTTTCCCCATAGATGTCTAGAGAAGAACTGCTTTTTTGATAAGATTTCCAGTTATCTGTTGTAATAGAATCCAGAACTTGGTCTGAAAATGCAGAGAGTAGTTTGATGGTCATGTCTAGTCATTCCTACTAGAACACAAGAATGCTACTAAAAGAGAACACAAGACACACTACTGCTCAGATTCCATCCATGAGGGCTGCCATATAAGTCATTCTTGGGTGGGAACCAAAGATCATACTACTTTGCCCAATCAAAGATCATAATACTTTGTCCAACAGCTTATTCTAAGGAATTAATGGCCGTCAGTCATAAATGTCACTACGTGAACAAGCTACTGAGCAAAGCAGAGATATCTTTGGTCAGGTAAACTCAACCAAAAGAGGATCACTGAAACAGCATAGCTCACGGGTGGAATTTGAGAAGTGTAAGTTTTCCTTCAATCTAAAATCTCTATATTTTTCAATAACATTTTACTTTATCTTCCTGTTACTTGATTTAAGAGAATAGACTGGTGGCTGAAAATAACTTTTCACCTACACATGTACACAAGAAACTATATTTTCGATAAATTGACATCAAGTCGTGTTTGGCAAGACAGTGGCTCTTCATATAGACCACTTTGGGAAACATTACTCCCCTCAGTGGAACTGAAATGTTGCTAAATTACATGGTCTATAAAGAATGTTGTCATTCTTTAGAACCAACATAAAGCCGTTTAGGGGATGGTAATGGTTATAGCAAGTAAAGAAAGAATTTGGGCCTCAATTTGAGAATATGTCCCCCACTCATATTGCTCCAGTCTTAAAGTTTTGCCATGTAGAAAATTCCCAAGATTGTGTGGTAGGAGTGGCAGATTATAGAGTGGTAAATTATTCAATCTAATGATGGGGTAAAATACTGTCATCTACATGTGTCATAAGATTTATACCTTTTGGCACAACAAATAGAATTAAACAGAAATAAACAGGTTTAATGTCAACATGAAGGATAAACTGTGGTGAAAGATGACTCAATTATACTGTATGCAGTCCAAGATGAGTGACACAAGTTATAGTATATATGTCATCACACTGGGAAAATACTCAGAGTGCACTGTTTTACAGAGCTCAAACTATGGGTACAATTGAAATTGTGGTTTGGTACCCTTGTCACACACAGATTACAAGATGTCAATACATAAATATTAGCCTCCTAGAAACAGATAAGTAACATCTTTAGGGTCTAGAAAAATTGGGAATTCTTGTTTACTTATATGGGATTTTTTTTAGCCTTTTTAGATGAAGAATAATGTTCACAGTTAAGAGAATAATAGCTGTATTTAATCCCAGTTCATATCATTCAGTCCCGAACATGATAACACCAATATTGGATGAGTGGTGCTAAAATATCTCATCTACGATTTATAACTGTCTTGGCAACAAATATAATTAAGGTTTGTGGTTCTGCTTCATTTTCCTTATCATCAAAGACCAGGCAGTTTACAACAAGTGGTTCTGTTTGGATTAAGAGGGTTTTATTCAACCATTCCATTACCTTTAGATGAGAATCATATTAAGATATGCCTTATGTTTTAAGTCTATTTAAGTTCTTAAACAAACACCTCCTGTTTTATCCTCAGTTAGTTTGGCAATGGACCCAGTTACAATGCCCATTCTAGAGTTCTAGTTACATAGGCTGAAAAGAGACATGTGTCCATCAAGTTCAGCCTTTCCCACATCTGTCTTTTGCTGTTGATCCAAAAGAAGGCAAAACACCAAGTTTGATGCACTTTCAAATTTGCAACAAACTTATAAAAAAAATACCTTCTTGACCCATTCTGCAGTCAGATTTATACCTGGATCAAGAAGCTATCACCCCACAACTTAAAAATGATATCCTTGAATATATTGTTTTTGAAAGTATTCATCCAGTTGCTGTTTAAACATCTGTACGGACTCTGATAAAACCACTTCTTAAGGTAGAGAATTCCACATCCTTATTGTTCCTACTGTAAAAACAATATAGAGTTAGCACAGAAAGCACAGAGTCAGCTCCAATGCATACATTTTTTTTCTATATCGAAATACATGGTTGACAAAGACCCGATGTTGAGATTTCGGTCTTGAAAAACCATAAAGAACTGCATATGTACTGTACACCCATTACCAGAAGATCTACGTCTGGTTCAAAGGAATGATGAGAACACCTTATGCTTACTTCATTTACTGTTTTTAGATTTATAAAATTCTTGCGCAAGGATATCATATATCTTCATGACAGCAGGACATGATCTTGTAACAGAAATCTTATAATGCCAACCTTGGCTCTAGCAGGTGATGATAAATATGTTGTTTTGTATTGTAACCTCAGAATGTGGTCACTTCAGTTAAATTGATTTCACCAACTTCAAATTATATCTGTATATTCAGTTCATTGTCCTCCTGACAATTGGTTAGTATTGTAAGTAGTTACTTATTCCAGAAAACTGGTTCTGCATCATGCAGTGGAATATCTCAGGATTGATTCTATTGTCGAGCTTTTCTTTAATTGAGTGCGAGTATGCAAGTGCATGAAAGTTACACGTGTGATATAGAAGATGAACACAGGATGATGATTAAATATATACTTAAGCTCTAATTATACCCTTTGGTGAATGGTTATGAAAATAATGCATGCCTACTCATTTCAGTGTGGCTCAAAAAATCATTTTTCTAACAACGTATGTAGGCTACAAGTCACAAACCTGTATTTGAAATGCCAGAGGTAGATGGCAACCTTAAAATTTCTGCTTACAAATGCAAAATGTTTGACAAGCAAAACAGCAGAGCTAGAGGCATTGGACATTGAAAACCTTGATGATCTAATTATCTTTACTCAATTATCTCATCCTCCATATAACATCTCACAAGATGGCTGTTGCAAATTATTATCCGTAACACAAAGCAGTAGCTACTTTGTCTTGTGATATCTTTTGACTGTGTTCAAATTTCAATGAAATTCCAATGCAGTCAACATGAATATTACTGAAAGAATTTATATTTATAAAACACACAGAAGTGACAGAGCTACTCTAATAATGTTGGACTAATTAATTACAAGAATAATAATGATGATGATGTTTAATAATGTAGGCTTAACTACAAATCCTATGGAGGTTCAGAGGGTGAATAATATATCATGTAGTTTCGATTTACATATCCCATTGATATTTAAAGGTTTGAACTAATCGGAGTATGTAATGCTCTTTTGACCTTAGTGTCAACATTTATTTTAAGACATTTAGAGGCTAGTTGAGATTTCCATTGACAGTTTTAAATCTATATTTTAAATTAATCAGCAGATTCATTATTTAATCCATTATCTTTATTATTACACTTTGTACAGAAGGATTGCTTGAACACGAACTGTCTATCTATAGCAGTCATTTACCCATATTTCCTACTGTTGTCACGTATCCCATAACTTGCTGGTTTTTGTGGACTTAGTAGTTCAAAAGCAGTTAGAGACTGGCAGAACATCTTGCTTAAAAAGGTATTACACATCCTATTGGCATGCAATTGCTAGGCAAATACTATAGTTATACATGTTTATTTGGTTGTAATTTATTGTAATTTTTGCCATTATCGCTCATTATTATAGTATTATACTGATTTCAGTTTGTGAAATAATGTGTCATTTAACCCGGTATATCAGGTATGCAAAAAAAACAACCATACAATAGGAAATAGTGTTCAGCGCAAAGTATATAAAACCAATATATAATAATCTTAATCCCAGGGTTCACTCCACCCAATGTGTATAAAAGTGAGTATTAGTATACCTAAAGATGAATACAACAGCACTGCTTTTTTCTGAAAAAATAAATAGACAATACACTCTCATAGAGTAGTATAGTAATGTCCCAAGTTTTGCAGTAAATATATTCTTTAGATCATCAGCTCACATTTTAATGAGCCTGTTAACAAACTGGTTCAGGTAATACAGCATTGTAAGACAGTGCAGGTCCCATTCAGGAATACCAGATCTTCTTAGTAGAAATAGATGGAGAGCACAGATGGAGTGCACCAACTTCTGACCAGCCCAGCAAAGCACCCAGAGCTCAATCAGCTGTTCCCTGAAACAAATAAATACATCACTGTTTTTGCTATTATAGAACACCACTGTTTGCTTTCTCCTACTTCATTTATTTGTCATAGTTACATAGGCTGAAGAGACACGTGTCTAAAAAATTATATCTTGACCCCAGAATGGCAGGCAGATCTCTCCTTAGTTCAAGAAGCTTTTATCTCACCCAGTAAAAATTATACCCCTGAATATTCTGTTTTTGCAAGTATTCATCCAGTTGCCACATCTGTATAGACTCTGATAAAACCACCTATTAAGGCAGAGAAGCCACATCTTTTTTGTTCTTACTCTAAAAAGAAAAACCCTTTCCTCTGCCTTAGACGAAATCTCCTTTCTTCCAGTCTAAATGCATTGCCTTGTGTCCTATGTGTAGTTCTGTTTATAAATAGATTTCCAGACAATAGTTTATATTGACCCCAAATAAATTTGTATGATGCTATCATATCCCCTGCTTCTAGTGAGCATGTGGTCTCCACTTCCAGTTTGTGCAGAACTCCATTAAGGTTTGTGACACTCCGTAAATGAGTCAGGGTGAAGCCATTGGGTTACCATGGTAAATATCTGACTCATTCATTGAGCCCTGACCAGAACAGCACTTACTTTGGTCTTCACTAGCTGAAGGTCCAGATCACATGCTCATCCACCGAAACACCACAGATATTATGGGAGCCCAAGTTAGACAACCATGGATTTAAAAAATATACTTCCATCTTGCAAAAAGGTAAAACGTAGGGGTTTAGAATTTTTTTTTAAAATTGTATGAAATAATCAGGAAAGATACGGGGGGAGAAGTTTTTCCTACAACCTCCCAAGGGCTTACACAGCTAACCCTCACACCCTTGCACTGGAGCTCGCTAGTTTCTAGTAAACTTGTGCATTTGTTTTTTAAGAAAATTGAAATTCATCGTAATTGTTGGCGATGGGTGGGTCACCCCAATTCCATAACTCCGAAATGGCATATGGACGAATCACAAAGCAAACAAGACGGACAATAGATGAGTCATCTTGTTTTGGGATTCAGAGTCCGATCTGTGGCTCTAAAAAAAAAAAGAAGAAATTATAGGAAAAAACATGATTAATAGGGGACAGTCACTAAATGTTGATTTTATTGACGGATCAAGCACAAAGTGACTAATAGAAGGGGAAAAAAGGAATAATTTAATAAACATACAATATATACCTATAGATTTTTGTTACTGCTTCTCCTTTTTTTTCTTCTTTTGGTTACCTGTTCTAAGTTGATCTGTGAACCAAATGGCATGAATATCAGAGTACTGCGAAATAGACACGTATTTATATTTTGCAGTGTACTGCTTCGCCTTAAGGATTGTTTCCTAAGACAATTACATAGATGAAATGTATCTGCACCAAAATGCCATATGAACGAATTTTGGACCACTCAAACCAAATTTCCTTTTCTGGATGAATCGATTCAGGTGAACCGAATTTTTCCACATTCACAATCCTAGTTTCTAGTTACACCCCTGAAACAAGCCAAAGTGCAGCAGTTTACTTTGTGTTGGTTTGTCTGCTCCTGGAAAGGAGCAAAATGTTCCTTCTATAAGAATATTTAAAGGGGATTCCTGTGGTTTACTGGTAGGTCCCTCTGTGCAAATGAAAATAATAGGAGAAAGGCTGCGCACACAAGTAGAAATAAAGTCCAATGTAAAGGAAAGTCCCAATGTTTTTGTCCTTACAGATGGTCTTTGCTAATGACGTCTTCTCTTAATGTAGCGGTTCCACTTATATGAAAAAAAAGAGGAGAGAGAAGGGCGACCAATAGTGTAGTATATAAAATTCTGGTGTGAACATAAAATAATAATAATATAGAACTCACATTTGCCAGAGCTATTGTCCTAGCTCTGGGTTATGGCGCATACAGCGGTTTAATCCCCGCTTGTAGGATTTAAATGGGTTCCTCTCTGTGGTAGGTGTCCAATTCTCGGAATAAAAGAAACAGCCGATAGTGCTCACTGTATAGCAATATGGATAAAATAATAAAAGAATGTACTTACAAAGCAGGAGCAGATTTACTGCTCCGTGATGACAGCTTGGGTGGATTGATCCCCACCTAGGATTTCTTTAAGTACAGGAAACTTCCAGGGATTTTCAAGGTTTTTTTTAAAACCAGTAAAAAAGGGTAAAATAATTAAAAAGGCCAGGATAATAAAAAAGAAAATTATGTGTCTATAAAAAAGATTATTGGTACAAACAGATAACCAAAAATACTTTAATATATAAAAGAACACAATAATTAAATTTCCATAACGCGTTTCGTCAAAGACTTTTTCAAATGGAATAACATGTAATACCTGGCTTGATAATGTTATATAGGAGCATAACTAATTTACATTTGGCGCCAAAATTGGTCCGTCCAATCAGAAATAGAAGTATATATAAAAACTTTGAAACATAATTATACCTTTATCAGTACATTGTCTGTTGTTTTGTAACACATTCCTGATATTTATAATTAAAAACGAGGGTGGGAAAGTGTAGTTTAATACGTTTTAAAATAGTCACATGGCGTGCGGCACTTCCGCTTTTCGGAAGTCTAGCCGCAATGCCATATGGGAAATGTAGTTTAAAATGGCCGCGGTCGGCGGGCGCATAGTAAAATGAAAATCTATAGTGTCAGATTGGCACAGTGGTTCCCATGGAACCTAGGGAAACTTAAAACATGGAAAAAAGAAAACTCTCTCCTCTTTTTTTTCATATAAGTGGAACCGCTACATTAAGAGAAGACGTCATTAGCAAAGACCATCTGTAAGGACAAAAACATTGGGACTTTCCTTTACATTGGACTTTATTTCTACTTGTGTGCGCAGCCTTTCTCCTATTATTTTCATCCATCCAGTTCTAAAGGGTCTGAGGGATCCCCTTTTAAGGTTGCTGCCTATAAGTTATCTAGCGCTGTCTCATTTCCATTTTCTTGTTACTCCCTCTGTGCAAATGTCTGAGCTGTCTTATTTTCTTATTGAGAAATGTGTATCGAGTATATTGTTTTCAATGATATCTGTGCTATGGTAGAATTGAATTTGAGGTGTTTAACATTCTAAGGTAAATAGACAATCTTCAAATTATTATTTATGAACAGCCTCAGAAAGTGTGTGTGTGTGTGTTAGTAATCTATTAGCGATCTCAGAGAAATAAGTGCCCCGTCTGCCTCTCGATTGACAAATGCAGTCTGTGTGTCATGAAATCTTGTAATCAATAACTCGACACTGAGATAATTCCAATGAAGTCATGCAGTGATGCCTTTACTGATGTTTCCCATACCTTGCATCGCAGTACCGTGGGTTGACATGAGACATGCTTCCTTGTATCCCAAGTGTGCCTCTTTAAAGACTGAAAAAATAATAAATAAATGTAAAAATAAATAATAAAAAAATCTTCACCTTTGGAAATGTGTTCCCTAATATTAAAACATTATGTCAATTATTACGCTCTAACACTCTAACACTGTTTCTTTCTGTATCTGTTTAGAAAAAGAAAGACGATCACGTTTTTTACCTGGAGCAGTGTCATACTAAGGAGGGGGCGGAGGGGGCGGTCCACCCCGGGTGCCATTGGGTGGGGGGGTGCCATGACCCTGGTCTGGGTGCTGGAGGGGGCTGTGTGAGCTGTATGGCCGCACAGTGCCCCATGGTAGCTAGGGTGCTGTGCAGTCAGAACAGCTCACACACCAAAGAGCAGCTGAACTGGCCGCACGGAGGCAAAGTGGGGGCGGAGCTAAGCAAAATCAGGGGCTGAGCCAAACCGGCAGCGGGGGCGGGGCTTAATATGGCCCTTACCCACTGCTGTTAGGAGGTGCAGCAAGATGGAATCTCTGCTTTTCCACAGGCGTCAGAGAAGGATTTCAGGGAATCCAGTCCTCCTCCAGCCTACTGTCTGTAAGTAAGAGTGTGTGTCTGTGTGTGTGACTGTGTGTCTGTGTGTGTGTAAGACTGTCTGTGTGTAACTGTCTGCAAGTAAGAGTGTGTGTCTGTGTGTGTGACTGTGTGTCTGTGTGTGTGTGAGACTCTGTGTGTAACTGTCTGCATGTAATTGTGTGTGTGTGTGTGTGTGTGTGACTGTATGCCTGTAACTGTGTGTGTGTGTGTGTGAGACTGTCTGCCTGTAACTGTATGTGTAACTGTCTGCCTGTAACTTTGTGTGTTTATGTGTGTGTGTGTGACTGTCTGCCTGTAACTGTGTGTGTGTGTGTGTCTGTCTGTCTGTCTGTAAGTGTGTGTGTCTGTGTATAACTCTCTGCCTGTGACTGTGAGTGACTATATATGTGACTGTCTGTCTGTGACTGTGTGCATGTGACTGTCTGCTGCTGTCATGTGTGTGTTTCAATGTATATGTGACTGTCTGCCTGTAACTGTGTGCAAGACTGTCTGTGACTGCATGTGTGACTGTGTGCGTGTGACTGTCTGCCTGTAACTGTGTGTGACTGTCTGCCTGTAACTGAGTGTGTGACTGTCTGTCTGTAACTGAGTGTGTGACTGTCTGCCTGGAAATGTGTGTGTGGGGCTGCAGGGATTTTGTAGAAGGGGGCAGGGGTTTTGTATTGGGACAGGAGTCTTTATAAGGGGGGATAAGCAGGAGATTTGTGGAAGGGGGTTGCAGGGGTTTTGTAGACGGGGCAGTACAGGATTTGTAGAAGGGGGCAGGACAGGGGTTTTGTATGAGATGGCGGGGCAGGACAAGGGTTTTGTAGGAGGGGCTGACAGCGGTTTTGCAAAGTTTACAAATTGTAAAAAAAAAAAAGAAAACCTTTAACATTTTTTACAGGTTTTTTTTTTTCGGGGGGGAGAGGGGGGAGCGAGGGGGTGCCAAGCACAGGATCCGCCCCGGGTGCCAAATGCTCTAGGTACGCCCCTGACCTGGAGACTCTGGGTCTGACAAGCTTTTGTTGTGCCTCTGAATCAAAGCTTTCTTCTCGGGGCACAGAACAGCTTTAAGGTTTGTCCATATCCAGCACAGTTCTGCATTGTTTTTTGATAGAATATATGTATACATACAGTGCCTTCCACTGTTATTGGCACCCTTGGTAAATATGAGCAAAGAAGGCTGTGAAAATTTGTCTTTATCATTTAACCTTTTGGTCATAAAAATAAACACAAATACTCTGCTCTCATGGATATTAAACAATTGCAAACACAACGCATGTTTATTAAAAAATAGATTTTAAAATAATCTTTGTTAAATATATGTGTGGCACAATTATTGGTACCCTTTTAGTCAATACTTTGTGTTACGATAACAGCTCTGAGTATTCTCCTCTGCTCATGAGGATGGAGAATACATGGCAAGGGATCTTAGACCATTCCTCCATACAGAATCTCTTAAGATCCTTAAAATTTCGAGGTCAGTGCTGGTGGACTCTCCTCTTCAGTTCACTCCACTTTCTATGGGGTTTAAGTCAAGTGACTGGGGTAACCATGACAGGGCCTTGATAAACCATATTGTGTTGATTTTGATGTATGTTTTGGATCATCAGTTGATCACTCGCCAATGAGCTAGGTCCAGCACCGTAATGCTTATCTCAGCCAGAGAGCTTTTGTCTCTTTGTAGGAAGTAGTGAAGACAAGGAACGGTGCCTGGCAAACACCAGGTAAGTTAAACCATTCTAAAACAGTTTGACACCTTACAATGGGGAGGGGGTGCCAGGGCATTCCTGACTCTAAAACCACTAGAACATGCTGTAGTGGTTGTGGTGCTTGGAGTGTTCATTTAGACATGATGTCTGTAATCCCAAACCCCTCACTGTAATGCCTGAAATCCTAACCTCTAGCCATGGGCAGAACTACTGGTGTGACTGTACCAGAGTCCCAACAAGTAAGGGACCTACCCATGCCTATTGCTCTCACAGGTACTATGCGGCCTATCCTGGTATTTCCCACCACAAAATATGTAGTCTACAGGGAGGCTTACATGGAGGAGACTTTGAAAGTGCACATGACTGGAGGGAGCAGTGGAGTGAGGGTGGGTGAGTGTATGTATCTATGTGTGCCAGTGTATATATCTGTGCATGTTTGTCAGTGTTTGTAGATAAGTGAGTATCGGTGCATGTGTCACTGTGAGTATCTGTGCATGTGTGTGTATGTGTTCATGTATGTCAATCTGTGTGTGTTACTGTGTGTGTGCATCTCTTGGACTGTATCTGTGTTCATGTGTCTGTGTGCATTTCTGTGTGGCAGTGTATGTCATTGAATGTTTGTATGGTAGGCTTACCAGGGTCTGTATGGTAGTATTGTTGTGATTCTATGTGCATCTGTATTTATGTGTATACGTGAACAGGTGCATACTAACACCTATTACACACAAAAATACACCCCTGCATTCAAACACCAATACTACAAACAAACACACCTCTGCATTTAAAAAGCACTAACAATCCTGCATTCAAACACCAATGCCTCACACACAAACACACCACAGCAAGCAAACACTAGCACTACATACATACAGAGCCACCCATTCAAACACCAATACTACACACAAATAACTCCCAGCATGCTAACATCAACATTATACACAAACATTCACACACAAATACTCCACACAAAAACATGCATTCACACACATGCAGCCCTTGCAAAACTGTCAAATTTACAGTTGGCAAATCATTATGAGAGCTGTATGTCAGTTCAGATCTAACTTTTGGCCACTACTGCTATACAGGGGGGAGGAGAGTTTTTTTTTTTTTATTTATTTATTGTCCAGGGCCTCTCTTTACTGCAGCTGCCTCTAGCACTAACTGGTACTATTATCCGTATAAATTCGAACCTCACACCTCTTGTCCAAATGTCCCTTTTTGTCACTTGATAATATAATTTAATTTGTGTAACAAGCATAATTATTTATATAACGCTGTATGTCTACTGAAAAATGTACAAAATGCAACCAATTCACTAACAATGATTCCAAATGTACATATCCGGTCAGTACACAAATACCCCTCAATAACTCCCATCATCCTTAACCAAGCAACTTGTATGTACTTCCTAAGTTCCCTAAGCCAAAGCCATGAAACCCAAAGTAACCTTAATGTTCACTTTGCTAGTGATCCGAAGTGGTCACTGTGCCTGGAGTCTGTATATCGGTTTCATACATGGCATTTTGTCACATGTTGAGATATTTATGTCATATTTATCCTTCCTTTACTACTCTTTTCCTTTATGACATGTAAATAAACCCTTAGTATTTACAAAGAATAAATGACACATTTCCGTTAAATCAAATGAAGCGAACATAATAAAGTCCATCATTTACTTTCCCGGGTTAACATCACAAACCCAATCGCATGCAGTACTGTTGACTTGCCACATGAGGGCACACCAGAAGAAATTGTATTCGTATATTTCAATTCAATATTTTTTTTGAGTATATTGAAGACATATCGAGGAAGATTTGTTAATGGATGTCCTTGTTGCGGTATACGAATGATGCATACTGCACAGTATCACTTTTCATATCATGCCCACATGTTTGGACATATGATGCGTGTCCAGGAAAGCATGACGTTTCTGGCAAAATGACATACAATGCATCCAATCTACCCTGCAATTTTCACAGATTTACCCTGAAATTACCCACATTTGTTTTTAAGATTTGAATGTGTGCTGAGCAGCGTTGGTAGTTTTAGCTGGATAAACCTAGATATATTGAATTCCTAGTTCCTGTTGGGAAGGGGTCAGAGGGGGATTCCTCCCCAAAGAGTAGAGGGAAATTCACTCGAACAGCTGGGCAGTGATGATTGATCTGATGGGGGGGGGGACACATCTGATTAGGGGGATTTAATGTACTGCAATATACACTCATTTTATAGGTAATACAATATTTACAAATAATACATTGAGTTTACTATGGGATCCCCAAAGATTATGTCATTTTCTCAGAAGCCTGCAGTGATTTTGAAATAAAACGTATCTCCTTTCATTCGCCAGATGTTTCATGTAGTTTAAGAATTTGAATTTGACTGATGATACATTAAGATGTGTATGGAGTTATTTGTAGGCCGATTCCGCCACCTACTGGCAACAAACCAAACAGCTCTAAGAGAATTCTAAAAGATGTGAAAGACATTTTTTTCGAGGGACATGTAACATCATAATTTGTCATTATAAAGCACCTACACATTTTGCATAAGATACATAACGTAAAGGGAGAGAAGGTAATTTCAAAGTATTATGATACAACAATTTTATATAAAGGATATTACCAAACCTACTTTGATTATGGCAATCCCTAGACAGGCTGTTTTCTCAAAGTGCAAATACCTTTTGCAGGTGCAAACTTATTAAATATATGGACCAGTGTGTCCAAACAAAACACATGCGAATTAGGGTACTTTGCAGTTTATTTGTCCCGGGCTTGCTCTTAGCGTGCTGTTATCCTGAGAAGTGTTTTTAATACACAATGATAAATAAACTCACTAACACGGTGAAGGGTACTAAGAACATGCAGAGAGCATTTCAGCAGAACTTTCTGCAAGGTCCTGTAGGCCTCAGGCTAGAAAGACAGGCCCCTTCAGTTGTTTGGTGGGCAGGTCCACCTGCTATGATTGTAACCAGTGGCACAAGTTGTGTCACTGGTGGCCTTCTCTCTCAGGACCAGCCACTGGTTCAGATCGGCATACCTCCCCATGTTGGAAAGACTGCCCCTCTTGGCAAACGTCTCAAATTCTTTTGGGCACCGCAAATTCCTGTACACCAAATCACCAGTTGCCTCTCTTTCGTTTTCAATTGTATGTCTTCACGTTTCTAAAATGGATCTTCTTATATTACTAATCCTCTGTTGTCCCACTCCCTGCAAATTTATGGTACACACACATCAGCCCATCCTTGCAAGCTCACTGTTTTGGTGTTATCCTTAATTCCGGGCCTCACCTACACACGTCATATAAATTCTGTCACAAAATCCTGTCAATTCCACCTTAAAAACATTGCCCGCATCCGTCCCTTTCTTACACAAGATGCTACTAAGGAGCTTGTTCATGCTTTTGTAATTTCTTGATTTGACTATTGTAATTCTCTCCTAACTGGTCTCTGCCTAATGAGTGCTGTTGCCAGGCTGATTTTTCTTTCCCGTCGCTTCTCTCACACTTCAAAACTCTGTGAATTATCGGATTCCTGTACCCTTTAGGATCCAATTCAAAATATTAACTCATACCTACAAAGCTGTCACCAACTCTACTCCACACTACATTTTTCACTAATTCATAGGTATGCTCCTTCTCGGACACTCCACTAATTCATTGGTACAACCCATATCTGCTGCTCTACTATGCTGGTTACCTTCTTCTGTCCACTGCTTGTACCCATATTACTTACTTGCGTTTACACACATGTAGCATTATTCTTAAGGGACAGTCTGCCTTCTCCCATCAGACTCTCCTCAACTCTTCAATTCTTTAAAAAGTCCCTTAAAAAACCCACCTTTTCAGAATTGCCTGTGACCTCACAGGGTTATTAGTGGGTCCATTCTCCACTGCATTCTCACCTTTCAATTATGTTACTTTCCCATCCAGTGACTTACTATCTCCCACACTGTCAGTCCAATTGTGTTTTCATACCCCACGCCCTAAGCATATTCAATCCAAGTCCTCATCAACCAAGTGTTCCTGTCAATATTTGTTAGACAAAATATGAATTTCTTTGTCTGATGATATGTTCTGATTGTGTTAGAATTTCAATGAAATTCCATGGGAGTCAACATATTCCATGAAGATTTTATCTTTTTCAAATACTCATAGTGACCAAAGGTAACAAATCCACTATAGGAAGACATACACTAATCAGCCACAACATTAAAATCACTGTTTGAAGTGAATAACATTGATACAATAGCTGTCAAGGGACGGGATATATTAGGCAAGTGCACAGTCAGTTCTTGAGTTTCAGGTGTTGAAAGCAGGAAAAATAGCAAGAGAAAAGATTTGAGTGACTTTGACAATGATTAAACAGTGATGGCTAGACAATTACGTTAGTGCATTTCCACAATGGCAATTTTTGGGGCAAAATTTCCAAAGTCTTGTGAGGCGTTCCCATTATGCAGTGATTAGTACTCACCAAAAGTGGTGCAAGGAAGGACAAACGGTGAACCAGCGAGAAGAGAGAGAAGAGTAGCCCGTCTCACAGAAGAGCTACTGTAGTTCAAATTGCTGAAAAACGTAATGCTGGCCATGATAGAAAGGTGTCAGAACACACAGTGCATTGCAGTTTGCAGCGTATGGAGCTGTGTAGCTACAGATCAGCCAGGGTGCCCAAGATGACCGCCGAAAGTGTCTTCAATCCCTGCCTCTCTCTCCTGACTGAATCCGCAGGGGAGCAGCACAGAGTGCAGCCAGCAACTCCCAGAGCAGAGGCATCCTACAGATCAGGTAAGTGAGACATGGTGGGGGCAGCCTATAGATCAGGGAAGTGAGGGATGGGGGGGAAGCCTATAGATCAGATAAGTGAGGCATGGGGGGCAGCCTATAGATCAGGGAAGTGAGGCATGGGGGGGCAGCCTATAGATCAGGGAAGTGCCTATAGATCAGGGAAGTGAGGCGGGGGGCAGCCTATAGATCAGGGAAGTGAGGCAGGGTGGGGCAGCCTATTGATCAGTGAAGTGATGCAATGGGGGGCAGCCTATAGATCAAGGAAGTGAGGCTGGGGGCAGCCTATAGATCAGGGAAGTGAGGCAGGGTGGGACAGCCTATTGATCAGTGAAGTGAGGCGGGGGCAGCCTATAGATCAGGTAAGTGAGGTGGGGGCAACCTATAGATCATGGAAGTGAGGCTTGGGGGGGCAGCCTATAGATCAGGGAAGTGAGGCATGGGATCAGGGAAGTGAGGCATGGGATCAGAGAAGTGAGGCATGGGATCAGGGAAGTGAGGCATGGGGAGCAGCCTATAGATCAGTGAAGTGAGGCATGGGGAGGCAGCCTATAGATCAGGGAGGTGAGGCATGGGAGGGAAGCCTGTAGATTAGGGAAGTGAGGCATAGGGGGCAGCCTATAGATCAGGGAAGTGAGGGAGGGGAGGCGTGAGACAGCCTATAAATCAAGTATTTGAGGTATGGTGGGGGGGAGAGACAGCCTATAGATCAGGTATGTGAGGGATGGGGGGAGAGTGTAACGAGAATATACCCCAACACGCAGGATTCAGCTAAACAGAAGACAACACCGAGGAGAGATACGTCTACCGGACCTTAGAATGGCTGGACTCAACGTATATGAGAGGAGGCAGAGTCAGGAACGATCCGAAGTCAAGGGCACAGAGAGACAGCATAAACTAGGACAAGCCGGGGTCTGGTACACAGTAAACAGCAAGCCGACAACCAGAACAGATAAGGATAAAGAGAAAACGTAGTCAGAAACAAAGCCAAAGTCAATACGGAGAAACACAAGTGAACACAACAAGCGCTAAAGGGAACTGATACAGAAACCACGATAGGGCAGGGAGTAAAGGGAGAGGTAAGTTTAAATAGCTTCTAAACTAATGTGATTGGCTCCTGTCATATCCACACCCCAAAAGGTAAGTGTATGGGGAGTGTGGCATGACAGGGGCCAATGGGAGCCTTTTAACAATTTAGGCTCCCACTGTCTCTTTAAGAGCGCGCCCAAGACTCGCGGCGCGCTCTTAGATTCAGGCGGGACACGTGACCGCTTCTCGCGGTCACTGCCCGCCTTTCTAGTGAAGCTGTTGGATGAGCCACGCGCGGCTCGTGCAGCAGCAGGACCGCGCGCGGCTCGAAGAGAGGACCGCGGCCGGCCCCTGGATAAGGTGAGTAACGCTACAGTACCCCCCCCTGAGGACATGCCCTCCGGGCGGGTATGGCCAGGCCTGGCAGGAAAACGAGAATGGTAAGAACGCACAAGGCGAAATCCAACTGCGCTCCTCAGGCCCATAACCCTTCCAATGCACCAAGTACTGAAGTCGACCCCTAAGGTAACGAGAGTCAAGAACAGCAGAGACTTCGAATTCCTCATGACCCTCCACAGAGACAGGAGGGGGAGGCGGAGAATGCCGGGTATAGTGGTTGCGTACGTAAGGCTTCAACAATGAGGTGTGAAATACATTAGGAATACGCAGATTCCTAGGAAGACCCAAGGCGTATGAAACAGGATTAACCTTATGCAGTATACGATAAGGACCTATGAAGCGGGGAGCCAATTTCATAGAAGGCACCCGCAGGCGAATATTCCGCGTGGAAAGCAAAACCCTGTCCCCACAACATAAGTAGGAGCCGCCCTGCGATGCTTGTCAGCCTGAGCCTTCTGGCGAGCAGCGGAATCCACCAAAGAACGCTGAACCTGCTCCCAAGTATTACGCAAACCAGCCAAATGCTCATCCAGAACTGGCATGCCCTGTGAGGAGAATGCAGCCGGAAGAACAACGGGATGCTGGCCATAGACAACGTAAAAAGGGCTTTTGCCGGAAGAATCATGAGTGGCATTATTTCGAGCAAACTCAGCCCAAGGAAGTAGGTCAGACCAATTGTCCTGATGGTGAGACACAAAACAACGAAGGTACTGCTCCAGAGACTGGTTGGCACGTTCAGCAGCTCCATTAGACTGGGGATGGTAAGCGGAAGAAAATGAGAGAGAAATACCCATTTCTGAGCAAAAGGCTTTCCAGAACCTGGAAATAAATTGGCTACCCCTATCGGACACGATAGATACAGGAATACCATGTAACCGAAATACTTCTCTAGCGAAGATAAGAGCCAGTTCCTTGGATGTGGGCAACTTGCGAAGAGACACAAAGTGAGCCATCTTGGAAAACCGATCTACTATCATCAGGATGACTGTGTTACCATTCGAAGGGGGTAATTCAACAATAAAATCCATGGATAGGTTAGACCAAGGTCTTTCGGGAACTGGTAAGGGATGCAGAAGCCCACAAGGAACTCTATGAGACGTTTTCATACATGCACAAGTAGTACAAGCACTTATATAGTCAGTGACATCCTTGCGTAAGGACCCCCACCAAAAATATCGAGAAACTGCTGACATCGTTTTGGTAATACCAGGATGTCCAGCAGTCTTAGTATCATGATATAATGACAGAATCTCCCGTCTTTCGGGAACATCAACAAACAATTTATCAATAGGCCTCTCGCTAGGTGCCATACTTTGTTTCGCCTGTATGGTCTGCAAGAGGGATGAAGAAATAGACAACATATTAGTGGCTATTATCCTGTCTGTGGGAATGACAGGAGTAACATCAACCTCCTGTTTGTCAGTAGTTTCGAACTGTCTGGACAGAGCATCTGCTTTAATGTTGCGATCACCTGGCCTATAGGTGATAATATAATTGAAACGGGACAAAAATAGAGACCATCTAGCCTGCCTAGAAGATAATCTTTTAGCTTCACCAAGGTAGGATAGATTCTTGTGATCTGTAAAAATGAGGATAGGATCCTTAGTTCCTTCTAACAGGTGTCTCCATTCTTTAAGAGCTAAGATAATAGCAAGGAGTTCACGATTACCCACATCATAATTCCTTTCAGCTTTGGACATTTGTCTAGAAAAGAAGCCACAAGGATGCAATGGCTTTTCAGGCGATTCTCTTTGGGACAAAACAGCACCTACCCCGATTTCAGAAGCATCAACTTCAAGAATATAAGGCAGTGAGGGGATAGGGTGCAGTAAAATAGGTGCAGAGGCGAATGTAGTTTTAAGAAAGTCGAAAGCCTGAAGTGCCTCGGGAGACCAGACACGAGTATTACCACCCTTTTTTGTCATACGGGTGATAGGTGCTACAATAGAAGAAAAACCCTTAATAAAGCGTCTATAATAGTTAGAGAAACCAAGAAAACGTTGAATTGCTTTCAAACCCTGTGGTAGAGGCCACTCTATGACAGCAGAAAGCTTCTGGGGATCCATACGAAACCCTTTGGCGGAAATCAAATACCCCAAGAACTGGACTTCGGATTGGTCAAAAAAATTTTTTTCTAGTTTACAATAAAGACCATTAGTAAGAAGGGTCTTCAAGACCGTTGTGACATGTCTGTGATGAGTGTGTAAATTTGTAGAATATATCAATATGTCGTCCAAGTATACAATTACAAATGTGTGAATAAAGTCTCTTAGGACGTCATTAATAAATTCCTGTAATACTGCTGGGGCATTGCAAAGACTAAATGGCATAACAGTATACTCGTAATGACCGGATCTAGTGTTGAATGCAGCCTTCCATTCGTGACCTTCCTTTATGCGTATTAAATTGTATGCACCTCTAAGGTCCAATTTGGTGAACACAGTAGCATGTTTCAGCCTGTCAAATAACTCTGTAATTAAAGGTATAGGGTATGCATTTTTGATAGTGATTTTAGACCTCTATAATCAATGCACGGTCTTAAATCACCCTCTTTCTTAGATACGAAGAAAAACCCTGCTCCAGCCGGAGAAGAGGATCTCCTAATGAACCCCTTTTCTAGTGATTCTTTAACATACTCCTCCATGATACGGTTTTCTTGAATAGATAAAGGGTACACCCTGCCCTTAGGAGGTATAGTGCCAGGCAATAAATCGATAGCACAATCATAGGATCTGTGAGGCGGTAATTTATCAGCTTCCCTTTTATCGAATACAGTTTTGAGAAACAAGTACTGAGGAGGTATAACAGTAGACAAAGGAGGAGTAGTAGGAACATTAATGGTATTTAAAGGGGTGACTTTAATCATACAAGAGTCATGGCAGGTTTTACCTCATGATTTAATTGTCCCAATTCCCAGTCAAAAATGGGATTGTGAGAACATAACCATGGGTACCCTAACACGATATGAGAAGAGGGAGAGGTGATAACCTGAAACCGAATGGTCTCAAGGTGTAAAACCCCTGTATACATGAATAATGGTACAGTTTCATGGGTAACGACTGGAGTATTTAAAGGTCTACCATCTATGGCCTCAATGGCCAAGGGTATCTCCCTCTCTATGACGGGAATGTTATTTTTCGTAACAAACTCAGAGTCAATGAAGTTCTCAGCAGCCCCGGAATCAACCAAGGCTAGTATGCTTTCAGCTATACAACTCTCTCCCGTATGAAGGGAAACAGGGAAAAGCAAACGGTTAGGAGGCAATTTAGGAGACTTAGATATCACACCCAAGGCCAGTCCCCTATAAGGTCTTAGGTGCGAGAGTTTTCCGGAAGCAAAGGACATTCCTTTACCATATGGTCTCGCCTACCACAGTATAGGCAGAGTCCGTTCCTTCTTCTAAGTAGTTTTTCAGTATCCGAGAGTTTGGCAACCCCTAATTGCATGGGTTCCTCCTCGGATACTTTAACACTCTCAGGTTTATCAACTCTGGGGTTAGTAGATGTGACCACACGTCTATTCCTGTTCTTGGTATAGAGCCTGTCACGAATCCTATTATCTATATCAATGAGGTAGTCAATAAGGTCCTCTAATGGAATAGGAAGCTCCCTTGCCGCAACCTCATCTAAAATAGTGTCAGATAAACCTTCCATGAATGCAGTAGTTAACCCATTATTGGTCCAGTCTACCTGTGAAGCAAGGGTACGAAACTGAATAGCATAATCAGCCACAGACCTAGACCCCTGTTTAATTCTCATTAATGCTCTTGCGGCATTCTTTGACCTTTTTGTTGTGTCAAAAGTTCTACGAAAAGCCGTAAGAAAGCTATTGAAATTATGCACCATAGGTCCATTGGCCTCCCAAATAGGATTTGCCCACTCAAGTGCTTTGTCAGTAAGTTGATGCATCAAAAACCCCACTTTAGGCCTATCAGTGGGAAAGGAATGAGGATACATCTCAAGGTGGAATTCTATTTGATTAATAAAACCTCTGCATGTCTTGGCTTCCCCTCCATACCTAGGAGGAGGTGTTAAATGGGGTGAAGTATTGGGTGAATTGGATACTTCGGGAGGATGAGGTGTAGGAGGGTTAGGTGCGGTTGCAGGAATAGTTCTAGACAAGAGCGTCTGGAGAGCCTGTGCTATCTGATCCATACAGTGATCCTGCTCTACAAACCTTGCCTCGTGAGAAGCCATTTGCTGAGCCAAATCTGCGGGGTCCATGGCCCTATCGTAATGTAACGAGAATATACCCCAACACGCAGGATTCAGCTAAACAGAAGACAACACCGAGGAGAGATACGTCTACCGGACCTTAGAATGGCCGGACTCAACGTATATGAGAGGAGGCAGAGTCAGGAACGATCCGAAGTCAAGGGCACAGAGAGACAGCGTAAACTAGGACAAGCCGGGGTCTGGTACACAGTAAACAGCAAGCCGACAACCAGAACAGATAAGGATAAAGAGAAAACGTAGTCAGAAACAAAGCCAAAGTCAATACGGAGAAACACAAGTGAACACAACAAGCGCTAAAGGGAACTGATACAGAAACCACGATAGGGCAGGGAGTAAAGGGAGAGGTAAGTTTAAATAGCTTCTAAACTAATGTGATTAGCTCCTGTCATATCCACACCCCCAAAAGGTAAGTGTATGGGGAGTGTGGCATGACAGGGGCCAATGGGAGCTTTTAACAATTTAGGCTCCCACTGTCTCTTTAAGAGCACGCCTGAGACTCGCGGCGCGCTCTTAGATTCAGGCGGGACACGTGACTGCTTCTCGCGGTCACTGCCTGCCTTTCTAGTGAAGCTGTCGGATGAGCCGCGCGCGGCTGGCCCCTGGATAAGGTGAGTAACGCTACAGAGAGAAAGCCTATAGATCAGGTTAGTGGAGGATAGGGGGGAGAGACAGCCTATAGATCAGGTAAGTGAGAGATGGGGGTCCACCTACAGATCAGGTAAGTGAGGGATGGGAGGAGGCAGTCTGCAGGAAGGGTCAGCAAGGAGCAGCAAGGTAAAGTAAGAGAAGGAGCAGAAAGAAGAAGGAAAAAATGAGCAGGAAGGAACATCAAGGAGCAGAAAGGAGCAGCAAGGAGCTGGAAGGGACAGCAAGGAGCACAAAAGGTGAAGTAGGAGAAGAAGCACAAAGGAACAGAAATGAGCAGGAATGGGCAGCAAGGAGCAGGAAGAGGCAGCAAGAAGCAGGAAGAGGCAGCAAGAAACAGGAAGGGTCTGCAAGGAGCACAAATGGGCAGCAAGGAGAAAGAAGGGTCAGCAATGAGCAGGAAAGGTCAGAAAGAAGCAGAAAGGGACAGGAAGGGTCAGCAAGGAGCTGGAAGGTAAAGCAGCACAAAGGTAAAGTAGAAAGAGCAAAAATGGTCAGCAACGAACTGGAAAGGGCAGCAAGGAGCAGTAAGGGACAGAAGTAGAACAAAGGTAAAGTAGGAGAAGAAACAGATATGAGCAGGAAGGGACATCAATGAGCAGGAAGGGTCTGCAAGGAGCAGGAAGGTGCAGCAAGGAGCAGGAAGGGTCTGCAAAGACCAGAAAGGGACAGAAGGAGCACAAAGGTAAAGGAGCAGAAAGAATCAGAAGGAGCACAAAGGTAAAGTAGGAGAAGGAGCAGAAAGGGTTTGCAATGAGTAGAAAGAGTCTGCAAGGAGCAGAAAGGGATCAGAAAGAGAGGAGCAAACGGGTGCAAAATAAGCAGAAAGTAGCAGAAATCTAAAGGAGCAGAAGGAGCTAAGAAGGAGAGAAGACAGTGTCAGAAGAAAAAGAAGACTGTGTCAAATGAAGGAGAAGAAAATTAGATTGTTGCAGGAAGGACAAGTGAAGTGAACCCTCCACTTGAGCTAAGAAGGAGAGAAGACAGTGTCAGAAGAAAAAGAAGACTGTGTCAAATGAAGGAGAAGAAAATGAGATTGTTGCAGGAAGGACAAGTGAAGTGAACCCTCCACTTTATTCTGGACACCACATCATAAGGCTTTGGTATCTGGGCCTGGCAGGGAAACTTTGGACCTTCTCATCTCCCCAGGTAAAAAAAAAAAGCAGTGTTAATGTGTTCACTTTTATTTACTGAGTGTCAGGAAGCACAGAGTGCCGCTGGGTAGGGGTGTCTCTGATTGGCTAGAGCGGTCAGCTGGCACTCTAAGCCAATCAGTTGCCACCCATTCATAAAAAAGTAAACCATTTTTATGAGCTGGGAACTAGCGATTGGCTTAGAGCGCCAACTGTCCACTCTAGCCAATCTGCAGCACCCATACCTGACGTCAATCTGCACTTCCTGACACTCCGTTTCAGAAGCCGAATACCACTGAGCGACCTTGAGATCTGGAGCTGGAGGAAGCCTTTGGGGTTAAACAATTTGAGAGCAGTTTAACCCCTTAAAGGAAAGAGAGCACCCAGGGGCTTCCTGGCATCATAGCATTTTCATTTAGATGAAGTTGTTATGGTGACCAGAATGTTCCTTTAATTTTCTTAAAGGAACACTATAGTGTCAGGAATACAAACATGTATTCCTGACACCATAGTTGTGAAAACGCTATTCACCCCGGCTTTATGTGATAATGACTATGCCCCTTCCCTTTCATGACACTGTCAAAAAGGGACCAAGCATGGATGTCATTACAATTATGCCCCTTCCCCCCCTGGAAAAATTCCTGCAGACGTCCCTGTATAATATTGATCTACTACACTTTATACAAGAGTGTTATCACACATATATAGGTAAGCTGGTGAGCTTTCCACTTTATGTATCGGTTTTTATTTTCTGTTTGTTGTGAAATTGTGTGGTTAGTTTCACGGTGGTTATAGCTGCACTGCATTTACTTTTATTTTATAGTGCCTCATTATACCACCATACTCTTTTTCTCTGTGTATGATCTATTTCAATCACTGTGTGGCATAGGCAGCTTTTCCAAACATGGCCATCTTAGAAAGAAGGGAGAGGTGGGCTGCAAATATGCAAGAAAGGTTTGATATTGAGGATAATTCTAATAATATAGTACAAATTAAATTCAGTAATAACTTAGATATTATGTGTGGGGAATTAAAAAAAAATATTGATTCAAGAGTTAAAGATCAAGTGGGAAATTTACACATTGGAAAAGTACTTCTAAGAACAAATGACACCTAGAGGTCTAAGGTTTAGTAAATTTCCCATCTTTTGATCAGGAAGATTAAACCTTTCTTAATATCTGGAATAATGCTCTTGAATCATTTTCTATCACTATGATTAAGATCATTATAGAACGTAGATCTTTGACTCTTAGAAAATGAGATGAGGAGATTAAATGTTTGAAAGATAAACGTAGCCGTTTATAGGAACAAAAAACTTTGAGGATCTCACGAATGAGATTGGTAAAAAGTTAGATAGGATTAAACTGAGTATACTGAAAATAAATCAAAAAAGTTTAAAAGAGATTGTGAGGAATACAATATATTAGAAAAAGTCCCATACGCCTAAGAAACACGGAGGACAATCTAATGGAAATAAAAATAGGTATAAAAACACGCAAAGAAAACTATCCTATCCCCAACCTAACCATAATAGGTATGAGAAAACTCAGGTACTTGGAGTGAATAAAAGAAAAAATTGTGAAGAACAGGGGAAAGAAGTCACCAGAAAGAAAAGGTCATCTCCTCAACATAACAAATACCTCAAACCTCAAAGAGAAATATATAATTCCTTAAGACAAAAGGATAGAGATTTCCCTCAATCAAAAAGACCTATCCATGATGGTAGGGAATCTGGAATACGCATATCTAGAAACAGGTATGAAACCTTAAGATGATTTACAGAAGATGTTTTTTTTAGAGACCCCAAACCAGGATATAGAATGGTCCAGAATTACTCGCTCACTCATGAAGAGAAGAAGAGACCACTTAGAAGAGGAAATAGAGGAGGAAAGAAGGTAAAGGAGACCAAGAGAGATTAAATTTTACCCACAGAACCCATTAAAACTATTTAATCTTTCTAAAAAAAGTTTTTAAATGAAGATCAAAAAGAAGTTTTGAAGAAGGGTTTTAAATTTGCCCTCAATTGCGCTTTGAATAAACTTGAGACTTTTTTTTAGACATAAATAGGTATATACGAAAATTATGCATTCAAAAATATTTTTAAAATATGGATAAAAATATTCATCATACGGAAATGGATAACTTTAAACATACTCCTTTAAGACCCCAATCAGAATTTTTTCAACATTTTCTTAAATCCAATAGCATTTAAACATTTCAGAGAGCTTGCCTTAATAACCTTTAAAAAATCCAACCCCTCAATAAATTTCAATATAATCTTACTATGAAAGAAAAAAAGAGCATTACAAGATCTTAAAAACGATAAGGAAATTGTCATTAAACCCACCAATAAGGGTGAATGGGTGGTTAGTATGGATAAAACTTCATATATTGGAGAAATCTATAAACAATTGGCTGATAATAGTACGTATAGCAAATTATCCAAAAACCCCGAACCAAGACTTTAAGTACATTTTTTGATGATGGACACCAAAAAGTGATTTTACACAAGAATGAATATAAGTTTTTAAATTCCAATTTTTCTAAAATTCCAGTGATTTATACCTTTCCCAAACTTCATAAAGATCCCCCCGGGCAGGCCTATTGTGGCAACGGTAGATTCATTGTTATCTCCCTTGTCACAATATATAGATCTACAGCTTCAGCCTTTGGTTACTTCTAGTCGCTCGTATCTGAAAGATACTATGCACCTTCTTCAGCTTCTACAAAATTTTGAGTGGTACGATGACTACCTATTAGTCACTTGCAACGTAGATAGTCTATACACTATTATCGCACATGAAAAGGGATGTGAAGCTGTTCAATTGTTTCTAAATCAATCAAATAATTTCCATCAGGATCAGATTAATTTCATTTTAGAAGGAATAAATCTGATTTTAAGAAATAATTTTTTTTTGGTTTGAAGGGGATTTTTAGTTACAACACAAAGGCACGACTATGGGGACCAAGTTTGCACCTAGTTATGCCAATCTGTTTATGTCATATTGGGAAGATTATTTTGTACATTCAGGGAATGACTGGGTGTCAAACTTGGTCCTTTATAAAAGATACATAGACAAAAAAAATTCTGGAAAGAGGACCGTACTATTTTAGAATTATTTTAAAGAAATTTAAATTCTAACATTTGAGGCATTATTTTAACTCAAGAAGTAAGCGATGAGATAGTCCATTTTTTAGATTTACAGATTTTTATGGAGAGGGGGATTTTAAAAACCAGTACGTATTTTAAATCTGTAGATGTAAATAGATATATCAACATGGACAATTGCCATTTTACCCCATAGCTAAGAAATATACCACAGGGACAATTCACAAGACTAAGATGCAACTGCACAGATTATACTAAGTCCTGTGAACAATCTGAGTTTTTAAAAAGTCAATTTTATGAAAAGGGATATAAAAAACCTGACGTAGAGAAACAATTTAAGGAAATTTTAGATAAACCTAGAGAGGAATTATTAGTGTATAAAACAAAGATAAGTAAAGTGCCTTATGAACAAATCACTTTTGTATTTAACTATAACTCTCAAAGTGGTCTTTTTAAAAAGATTTTACATAAACATTGGCATATCCTACAACAAAATAGGGGGGCAAAATTTTTTAAACAGATCCTAACAAAAAGTAGCATTTTAAAGGAAAAGGAATATAGGGATCTTTTTTGGTTCCAAACTAAAATGTTTTAATAACTGTGGACATTGTCAGGCCTGCAAAGAGACCAATGTTAAAAGTAAAAAAAACTAGTAATTTCACATCAAACGTCACTAATAAAAAGTATAATATTGACTTTATTACTTGTAATGTTAATAATGTAATTTAACTTCTTACATGTGATTGTGGCCTGCAATATGTGGGCAGAACTACGAGACTTTTAAAAACCAGAATAGGAGAAGACATTAGAAATATTAAAAATACATTCCCTAATAACTCTGTATCTGCCCATTTCACACAATACCACAATGGTGACCCCGAAAGTCTAAATTTTATTGGTATTCAAAGAGTAAAAAAAACATGGAGGGAAGGTGGTTTTATAATTTTTTTTAATAAAACTGATATGAGGTGGATTTTTTAATTAGATGCCCTACCTTCAGCGTGGATGAATATAGATTTTGAAATTTTTAACTATATTTAACCTAACCTTTTTGAAAATATATTTTTATGTTTTTTTATTAATAAAAAATGTATTATATATTTTTAATTAAATCACCATCTTATGTTTCTTCTTGTTTTTATATGTAAGAATTTATATACTTTGTTAAAATAAATTTAAATTTTTATCTCTAATTGCTGCTGTTTATCTCCATTATATGAACATACATTGGGGAGAAATACATCTATGAATATCCCAGGATTCCTATATCCAACTCATGCTTGCATACCTGAGCCAGTTCTGTACAGGCTCATGAAAATGTGAGTAGGACTAAGTGCCTAATTATATGAATTGTATGATCTGGGTAGTGTGCAGATTGTATTGCCCTATGTGAGCATTTCTTTTGTAGACCCATCATCTGGAACAAGTTCTTTACTAAGTGTATGTATAATATTCATTTACTACGCTTTATACACTGCTCAAAAAAAGGGAACACAAAAATAACACATCCTAGATCTGAATGAATTAAATATTCTTCTGAAATACTTTGTTCTTTACATAGTTGAATGTGCTGACAACAAAATCACACAAAAATAAAAAAATGGAAATCAAATTTTTCAGCCCATGGAGGTCTGGAATTGGAGTCACACTCAAAATTAAAGTGGAAAACACACTACAGGCTGATCCAACTTTGATGTAATGTCCTTAAAACAAGTCAAAATGAGGCTCAGTAGTGTGTGTGGCCTCCACGTGCCTGTATGACCTCTCTACAATGCCTGTGCATGCTCCTGATGAGGTGGCAGATGGTCTCCTGAGGGATCTCCTCCCAAACCTGGACTAAAGCATCTGCCAACTCCTGGACAGTCTGTGGTGCAACGTGACGTTGGTGGATGGAGCGAGACATGATGTCCCAGATGTGCTCAATTGGATTCAGGTCTGGGGAACGGGCGGGCCAGTCCATAGCATCAATGCCTTTGTCTTGCAGGAACTGCTGACACACTCCAGCCACATGAGGTCTAGCATTGTCTTGCATTAGGAGGAACCCAGGGCCAACCGCACCAGCATATGGTCTCACAAGGGGTCTGAGGATCTCATCTCGGCGAGCACATAGAAGGGCTGTGTGGCCCCCAAAGAAATGCCACCCCACACCATTACTGACCCACTGCCAAACCGGTCATGCTGGAGGATGTTGCAGGCAGCAGAACGCCCAGCGTCTCCAGACTGTCACATCTGTCACATGTGCTCAGTGTGAACCTGCTTTCATCTGTGAAGAGCACAGGGCGCCAGTGGCGAATTTGCCAATCTTGGTGTTCTCTGGCAAATGCAAACGTCCTGCATGGTTTTGATCTGTAAGCACAACACCCCCATGGAGTCTTTTTCTGACCATTTCAGCAGACACATGCACATTTGGGCTCTGGCAGTGCTCCTCCTGTTCCTCCTTGCACAAAGGCGGAGGTAGCGGTCCTGCTGCTCGGTTGTTGCCCTCCAACAGCCTGCATGTCTCCTGATGTACTGGCCTGTCTCCTGGTAGTACCTCCATGCTCTGGACACTACGCTGACAGACACAGCAAACCTTCTTGCCACAGCTTGCATTGATGTGCCATCCTGGATGAGCTGCACGACCTGAGCCACTTGTGTGGGTTGTAGACTCCGTCTCATGCTGCCACTAGAGTGAAAGCACCGCCAGAAAGTGACCAAAACATCAGCCAGCATTCAAAAGTGACCAAAACATCAGCCAGGAAGCATAGGAACTGAGAAGTGGTCTGTGGTCACCACCTGCAGAACCACTCCTTTATTGGGGGTGTCTTGCTAATTGCCTATAATTTCCACCTGTTGTCGATCCCATTTGCACAACAGCATGTGAAATTGATTGTCACTCAGTGTTGCTTCCTAAGTGGACAGTTTGATTTCACAGAAGTGTGATTGACTTGGAGTTACATTGTGTTGTTTAAGTGTTCCCTTTATTTTTTTGAGCAGTGTACAAGAGTGCTATCACACATATATAGATAGGTTAACTAGTGCGCTTTCCACTTTGTTGTATCAGTTTTTATTTTCTGTTTCTTGTGAAATTGTGTGGCTGGTTTCACGGTGGTTATACCTGCACTGCATTTACTTTGATTTCATAGCACCTCATTATACCACCATACTCTTTCTCTCTGTGTACCTGGGTGCTGTGAAGAGGAGAAGAGGTCCAGGCTGCAGGAAGTTGTTCTTCTTTCTGCTGGGGGAGCAGGAGTGTCATGCACTGTGAGCACAGACTGCTTCCTGTTCCTCTCAGAGTGCTTCCAAGTCACATCCCAGCTTCCCAGTGTGCTCTGCTCGGGTCCTGGGGTTACAGTAAACTCCGCTCCCTGAGCAGGTAATTGGCGGAGAGGAGCCCAGCAGCTGGGGGGGGGGGGGTGGCTAAGGAGCCGCTCATGCAGTGTTCCCCTGGTGATCGCCGCCCCAGGCGAATGCCTTATTCGCCTTATGGTAGCGCTGGCCCTGAGGAAGAAATCATACCACCAGTAAATCTATGTGCACTGGGGATGCCGTTTTAAATTTTTCATGCACTTTACTTTAAAAGTGCTATTAAAAGTGTAAATGCATTTTTTTTTTTTGGATAAAGTTGCTTTGTCATATAATTACACTATACGTATTGTTCTCTATTATATTAATATGGTTGCAGAGCTGAGAAAACACATCATCAATACTCTGCCAAGGCCAATAAACACTATGGTACAGCAGATTCTACTTTCTTTCAGTATATGTACTTCCAAAGTTTATCTATCATCACCTGTTTAAACTTAGATAGGATCTTGGAGAAATGCAGTCAAGAGCAAGCTTAACCTTCCATTACCAAAGATTTTCCAAGATTTTATGCATTCGTGACCAAGGCCGTTTTTGTACTTTTGCTATCCGTTTGTTTCACCATAATTCAACACTTTCTTGTTAAGTGCACCCATACATATTAAATATCATTTTTTAGAAGGCTGTATCTGATAGTAGTTTAAAGGAAGACGAATGTAATCTTACATAATTTAAAATATAGCATGCATATGAAGATGGAATGAATGTTGGGGGAATTTTATAAGAATTTTATAAGACATTTAGTTTACCGAGGGTTAAAATTACATTTCCCAGGAAAGATAAACCGACTACTGCACAATACTTAAAGATATTATGGAACTAGAAAAAACAAATTATGATTTGGCATGTGTTACCATCGTTCTAAAAGAGAAAACAAGAATTAAAAATACCAATTTCTGATGTATTTGTAAAAAAAAAAATTTTGAATGTATTTTTTAATCTTCACTAAGCATCACTAAACAACACAGAGCATGGTATAAAACATCTTTAAATGACCACTACAGTGTCAGAAATACAAATGTTTATTCCTGACATGATAGGTGTTCAACATCATTTAGTCCACCGGCCCTCCTGGTCTTTCCCTGAAAAAGGCAAAATGCAGCTCAGTGCCAGTCAGCATTTCCTCATAGAGATACATTGACTCAATGCATTTCTATGGGGAAAGTTCAGTGTCTCCATGCAGAGTGTGGAGACGCTTGCTGAGGCTCAGTTGCTCACCCATTGTCTTGAAGCTTGTGCCAGCAATCTTTCATGTTGTTAACCTGTGCCTTGATTGGAGCAGTGTGGAAGACTACATAGTCTGAGCACCTGGACTTGTGGCTATGTATTATTCTGCTTATTTGAGATACTGGGCTGCTGCAGCACCGTCGAAGATCCTTTTGCTTACATTTTCTTAGAAAAGGTCTATGGTCAAATTCCAGACATGCATCTTAGCTTGCTTCCCAAAGGCTCCATTTGGTGAAGTGACACTATCTGATTCACCATACTGATTAGCATTAACCTTTAATGCAACACTGTAAAGTTAGGAATACAAACATGTATTGTTAACAATGTATAGTGTTAGTGTTATAATAGTTTGCTCACCTTTTTCAAGAGCGGAGACTCTCTTGGAGTTGCTCACCTCTCCGCCTCACACAACGTCATAGAGAAGACATGGTCCCCTCCATGATGGCTACCTGATGCAAATGTGCGACATGCGCTGCTCACACATCCAATGTTTCTCATATTAAAGCCGCACTGTCATGCCGAACTTACCTTTCCTCAATCTCTTCCTCTTCTCCCCCTCTTTAGGATCTGTTCTTCTTTTCTTTCGGTCTTCTTTCGTTTTCTTTAAAATCATAAGACAAAGTAGGGACTCTTTGCCTTATGGAGGTTTCCTCCGCTTGACCAGCTTTGACCAGCGGGGGAGCAAAGTGTGCTTCATTTCCGCTGGTCAGAGCAATTTTCCCATGATCCTTAGCTTTCCTCCCTGTTCCCACATGCTTCCTGGCAGTATTGCCGAACATCCTGTCACTTAGACAGAACGCAGACAAAACTGCCAAATTGCATCCTAACAGAATGAGAACAGTTTCTCCATTCGTGTTAGGATGCAATTCGGGACTTTGTTCGGATCTCAATTTCATTCGAATGAATGAAACTCCGATCCTATTCCTGCTGTAGCTGCATCTTGCAGCCGCTTAGTAGATAACTCCCTAATTCCCACGGTATCAGAGAGTTATCTACTAAAATGCTGAAAGACCTTAATTGGTCTTTCAGCCAAATTTACTAATACTAAGTAAAGATTACTTAGTATTACTAAAGTCTGCCCCTACTCGCTATACTGTGAGTAGGGGCATGTCTAGTAAACAGTGAGCAGCCTATGTTTTTAGGGCCCCCACCCACTGCTCAGGGGTGGGAGCCAGGGGGGGGTGGACAGTAGGTTCCCCCCTTATTGGTTTTTAGGGCCCTCACCCACCGCTCAGGGGTTGGGGCTAGGTAGCCTGGGTGAATTTAGTGGTCCTTTAATACTAATTCTAACCCTTGCTAACACTAATACTACCAAAGCCCTAACCCTAACTAGTTGTAACTCAAGTTAACCCTAATTATCATTAGTCTGAGTAATCTCTGTTTGAGACAATCACTGCAATGACAAGGCCGGTTTTCACGGTGATTTGCTTTGTGCGGCTGCCAGCAATAGCCTGGTTTATGGCAATTATAGTGTTTACCAGATACAGAGACTGCCATTACAAACTGACAAGCCATGGAGGGCATTGAGAGCTTGTGGAAACCAGGACAGGCTATGTGAGGCTATTCCTCAGTCTTAATACCCGTGTACATGCAATGATTGGTACCAGGTGCTTTGCTATCCACCAACCAATGATGTCAAATAAGAAAAGCGCATCTGATCTTTGTGTCACGGTGTTATTGTCAGACACTCTTACTAATGAGATGTCCAGCAACAAATGAGTTTCACAAAACATGATGAGGGGGCGGAGGAAGATTAAATTACATGCATAAGTGATGACAGCATACCAGTTACCGCGCTCATCACCTCTAGGAAAGAAAAGGAAAAAAAAAAAAGGTCAGCCAACTCTGAAACTATTTTAAGTTTTATTACATTACCACCACTGAGCCCTAAACAGGATAAACACACCCACAAATTTTACTCCCTTATCAGTGAAGGAAAAAAATAAAACAAAACATCCAACTGAATACATTAAACTACTCTCAGCTCTTGGAGAGCAAAAAAATGGGTTGCAAGAGTATACTGAGAACGGGCAGCAGCTGAAATAGCCTGCCCTTCGGTGGGTCCCCGTTCAGATCTCAAGCTGGTTTTTGCTCATCTTGTGCCATTACATAGAGAACATCTCTGAAACATATCAGACTGGTCCCACCCATACGGGCAGTCCAGATGCAAAATGCCAGCAAGTTCTCTCTGCACGAGAGATACAGCAACCCCAGACGATCGTTTCAGCCTTGTTAGGCATCATCATTGAGGCATAGCTGATATCTCCCTGGGCACCATGAGCAAGGGGTCCACATCTGGATTATCCCTTTAAACTTGTGGAGAGCAAAAAAATGGGTTGCAAGAGTATACTGAGAACGGGCAGCAGCTGAAATAGCCTGCCCTGCGGTGGGTCCCCGCTCAGATCTCAAGCTGATTTTTGCTCATCTTGTGCCATTACATACTCTCAGCTCTTGTACCAACACCTAAATTCATGAAGTGGTGATGGTAAGTCAGTGAGATAGTATCCAAGCTGAAGCTCTAAAGTCACATTTGAATGTACTCACATTTTTTGTCTAGAGAATAAATCCCTTATTCTGCAATAAAGGCAGTGAATTCTCCTTACCCCACATCCAAACTATTTCATATCCCACTCGCCTTTCTCCAAAACTAATAGATACTTACCTTGTAGATCTTGACAATCTCTCCTTGTCTCCTTGCTGCACACAGACTGCACCAAGGTGTCCAATTTAAGTGCAGAGATATACTGGGCCACAGCTAATTACAAGGTAATAAATATGGAATTAATTTTTAAAGTGCATTTTAGCACCCATCAACTAATGAGCTTAATATCCGTTTGATAGCTAAATGCCATAGTAAAAACAAAAAGTAACTGCTTAGCAGAATAAAACAAATTGTATTATAAAATGTATTGTACTGCATTTTAACACCAACAGTTTAAATATCCCACCTGAGTCGGACATATTTGGAGAATGTTTCCAGTTTGCCTGTTTTAGCCTAAAAATTGCAATTCTCTTGTTACCTCTGTCTTCATGGACTCCGATTTAAAAAGCTGATTAAGAAATGATCTAGAAGCTCACTTGAAACATATCTGCATTTTTCCTTACGGCTACAACACATGTTCAGGTCATGCACCGCGGTGTACGAGAGAAATAAAATAAAAAATACAGATTAACATACAGTTTTGTGGATTCCTGCTGTGAAAATATCTCTGTACACAAAATACAGTATATTTGGCTTCCTCTCAAAACTACCCCCTCCTCCTCTCTGCATATAGATATATAATCCGATTTTATTCTTCCAAAATCCACAGAAATAATGTGCTGAATTGTTGCTTTATTTATTATTTTTTAAATGTTGTCCACCTGCAAGGAGAATTAAACAATCCCTATTCACTCTACGCAGCTGGATCATTTAGAAGCCATTCTCCCACTGGTCCCCGATGTGGTGTGCACAGGTGTAAGTCCCCGGGCGACGATTACAATGTTTTTCTATTTGTTGGAGAATGAATACACAAGAGACATGAATTGGACTCACAAGGGTTTGGGACAGAACATGCCCAGCAATTCTGTTAGACTAGTGTGGAACGCAAGCATAGTTTCCATAATAAAAATAATGTTCTCCTAGGACCAGAAGGTAATACGTATTTAGGAAAAATGTAAAAGGAAAATAGTAATCAAAACAAAATTAATTATTTACTAAAAAGTGAGATTCGGGACATTAAAAATGAAAAACATAAGACAAAATAGACATATTGTTGGCTACATTTACAAATTTGACAAAATTCACTGTTTAGTAAATACACAATATTGTTCTATTTATTTATAACTTGCATGCATTATATATATATATATATTTTTTATTTTTTTTTCCCCTTCATACAATTAAACATCTTAAGGCTATATACCCCACTGTACAGCGCTACGGAATTTTCTGGCGCTATATTAAAAATAAAATAACTTGTAATCTTATTATTTATCAGAAGAGTTGTGGTACCTGGGGGACTCCAACACTTTGAAAAAGCGGCCCAATTATAGTACAGGTGGCTCGCACTTACAAACAGCTCTCTTGCGGGGTGGTAAGTGCGAGCCATTGTAGAAATTAGAGGGATTCCCTGCTCTTGTGCGTTTGTCTATGTTCGGGAAAATTGCCCTGAACATAAACATGCGTACCAGAGCAGGGAATCCCTTAACTCCTCACTTACTGACCAATTCGTTCTACGACTGGGTCATAGGAACGGAACCCGGTCGGTGAGTGTCGGTAACACAACTTCGCACTTCAAGGGGTACTGAGCCAACACACTTCTTTCATTTGGTTTAAGTTGAAAAATACCTGGCCTACAATGTAATTAATTGCAATTTGTGATTACGTGTTTGTTTTAAATCAAAGAAATTTTATTGATAAAGAAAAGCGGTATTTTTAGTAAGATATTAAACAAACTGTAGAATAAAATAAAAATGTACACCGTGACCCAAAGCACAACAGTCTAATTATCCATTGCATACATCAGTTACCAAACTGATCCAAAAAAAAAAAAAAACACTCAAAAGCATATAAATACAGCTCTACTGCAGAGTAGAAAGAAGATGATTATTTCAAAAGAATCAGGAAAAAAAACCCTGAAAGAACAAAGATGGGAGGACAGAGAAGAGGGGTAGGGAGATCTCTGTAGGACAGTATATACAGTATACCAACAAATTGGGAGACACATTTTTATCGATAATTACTATTTACACATTCGTCAAAGAAACCCACAATGAACTGCGGCTGCCCCATTGTCCCAAATACAAAACAATTTCTAGCAATTGTTGGTATAGGTCATATTCTATGAAATGATCGCAAGACTATCTTGTCATTGCTACTTTCTGGCTCCTACCCAAGCCATGTGTCTCCAGTAATTCAAATTCACTCACGTCACTGTCCTGACCCACAACATAAATATGGGGAGGGGGAACCATGTAGTTCTTTGCATAGTATGCAAGATCCGTGCTCTGGGGGAGACACGAATACTCTGAGATTCTGATTTGTAGGATATGGTCAGGTTAATGAAACCCACAAGGTCGAAAATGCAGTCCACGGCTGGTTTCTGGTCACAGCTTTTTTCCCCTTCTTTTAACCCACGCATGGGTTATAATCCAATAAAAAAAATTTTTTTTAAAAAAAGCTGTGTTTAAAACTGTGTCCATTGCCAAGGGTATCTGCAGAAATGCAGTATGAAGTCCAAAGCACAATGTCTGTCTGTGCTCATTCATATGTCAAGCTGGGAACTTTGGGATAGTAAACATAAGAGATTCTGTGCCCAAGGAGGCCTTTTTAAAGTTGAAATATGCAGGTGATGCATTACAGCAATTTTTGCATTTGCACTGTATATAGAGTTTTATCACATCTGGTCTCACCACAGTCTTTTTGGTACCTAACTACATGTATCGTTGTGATAAACATCTACATCCATCAGGAGATTATCTTTTTTTTTTCCTTGTCCATTATTACTGAGGGATGTGATACCCAAAGATATGTTCTCCAGGGAAACCTTTTTTTGTAAGCAGAGAGACATAGGCACAAACACAGAGAGGCTTATAGATAGAGACAACTCAAAACGTACGGCTAATGTGGATTAAACATTCCAAACTGGTCAGTGGCAGCTGTATTCAAGAATGTTTATGTCATTTCTACAGGATAATACACCTTGACACATAACTATTTTAATTTAACGAAAATAACTAATTTAATTTACCAAAAATAATATACACATAGTCAAAAAAAAACAAAAACGTTTCTTTGGTGGAACTTAAATAAAAATTTGAAATTGTAATATATTTTAACCTAAATTAAAAATTACAGAATTTGAAAAAAGGAGACATAATTAGAGTAAGACTTTTAATCACAAAACAGTCAAAATCTATGCTTAAATTTCCAGCTGAATAAGCACCATTCTAAAAAAGACTTTAATAATATAGATTTGTACTCTTGCAATTCTTCAGCTGTGCCTCATTATAAACCAACACTTTGCAGTGAACAAAAACAATTTTTAATTAAAACATGAAAACGAAACATTTCCATTCCCCCCAAACGCAAGACATGTATTCTGTTACAGAAGAAAGGGTGAGTATTAATGAGAATCAAATATAAATATAAAGAAAGTTACGCTTCCGGTCAGTCTGTCTTCTCGTGCACATCTTGTCGCCTAATGAACTCTTGGTACTTGTGGAGCTGTTCGATGAAACCCAGGTTTGGACAAATAGCAGGTCTTGCATTTTTCACAACTGAAAAGGCTCTGGCAAAATTAAGTCTGTCGTAGTGCATTAGAAAACCAATAACGATGGCTGGTGCACGGGATACTCCTGCATTACAATGCACAAAAACCACTCCACCCTGCCAAAAGAAACATATAGAGATTTCTTCAGTGGCCTGGTTTCACTAATCAGAAACAATGTTACACTCATCACAAATCATGTTGTTCAGTGGACACTTTTTTTTTTTTAAACATTTTTTTTTTTCACTAACCTGCGAACTGAGGAAACTTGCGAACCAACTAGCAAACGTTAGGCCAAACCAGCCAAGTTAGATAAAATGTATTTCAGATAAGTTGGCAATTTTTTCCTTAATTTTGCATGACAGTTCTGAAGTAACCATGATTTGTTGTTTGCTATTAGACCCCATTATGTTTCATGAGGTGGGCTAATGCGCATGCATGGCAAGCGCATTAGGCCATCCACATAAGAAAGCATTACACTGAAAAAAAGAGATGGGTCTATTAGTTAATGAAGACCAGGAAAAGGCAGAAATTTTAAATAACTATTTTTCTTCAGTATATATTAATGAGGATCATATGGCAAGAGATAAGCAAATGATTGCTGCAACAAACTTGCAAATAACTTGTGATTGGATAACTCGAGACAAGGTGCTACAGCTATTAAAGAAAATTAATGTAAATAAAGCTCCGGAGTCTGACAGTATTCACCCACGAGTACTTAAGGAGTAGAGATGTTGCGAACTGCTCGCCGAACTGTTCACTTCCTGGGAATGTGTCTGCTGATTGAGGTTCCGGGTCAAAGTGTACTCAATGATGACGAATAGGGGGCAGACCGGAAATCGCATATGTTCGCCCAACGCGAACACGCTATTGTTCGCCGGCGGACAGTTCGCGACATCTCTATTAAGGAGCTAAGTGGGGAAATAAGTGAACCTCTGTATTTAATTTTTCAAGATTCTTTTGTTTCAGGTATTGTACCGGACGATTGGAGGAAGGCAGATGTTGTTCAAAAGGGTTCAAAATCTTTGCCTGGAAATTATACTTTGCCTGGAAATTATAGACCTGTGAGCTTAACTTCTGTGACTGGGAAATTATTTGAACGGCTATTAAGGGATAATATTCAGGAATTCATTCGGAAGAACTGTGTTATTAGCAATAATCAGCATGGTTTTATGAAACATAGGTCGTGTCAAACTAACCCAATTGCATTCTACGAAGAAGTAAGTAGAAGTATAGATCAGGGTGTTGCAGTGGATGTGATCTACTTGGACTTTGCCAAGGCATTTGATACGGTTCCTCACAAAAGGTTAGTCTTCAAACTAAAAGAAATTGGTCTAGATGAATATTCTTGGCTTAAGGATAGAGTACAACGAGTTGTCATTAATGGTAAATTTTCAAGCTGGACAAAAGTGGTAAGTGGTGTCCCTCAGGGTTCTGTTTTGGGACCGCTTCTATTTAACATATTGATAAATGATCTTGAAATGGGCATTGAAAGCCATGTGTTTGTAGATGACACAAAACTTTGTAAAGTAATAAAATGTGAGCAGGATATTGCCTTGCTGCCGAGGGATTTGGATAGATCTGGGGACTGGGCACTAAAATGGCAGATGAAATTTAACGTAGAGAAATGCAAAGTTATGCACTTCAGGGTTAAGAATGCACAAGCAATTTACACCCTAAATGGTAGTGAATTAGGGATAACCACACACGAGAAGGATTTGGGAATTGTTATAGACAACAAATTAGGCAGCAATATGCAATGTCAATCTGCCGTTGCTAAGGCCAGTAAGGTTTTGTCATGTATAAATAAGGGCATAAATTCTCGAAATGAAAATATAATTTTGCCTCTTTATAAATCGCTGGTAAGACCTCACCTTGAATATGCTGTTTTTTGGGCAACTATTCTAAAGAAGGATATCATGGCACTAGAAAAAGTGCAGAGACGAGCTACAAAATTGATAAAAGGAATGGAGCATTTTAGTTATGAAGAAAGGTTAAAAAAATGTAAATCTCTTTAGTTTTGGAAAAACGGCATCTGAGAGGGGGATATGATAACATTATACAAATATATTCGGGGCCAGTACAAACCATTATCTGGAAATCTATTCATAAATCGGGCTATACATAGGACACGAGGTCACACATTTAGGCTGGAAGAAAGGAGATTTTTTTACAGTAAGAGCAATAAGGATGTGGAATTATTTGCCTGAAGAGGTGGTTTTGTCAGAGTCTATACAGATGTTTAAACTGCAATTGGATAAATACTTGCAAAAACATAACATACAGGGATATAATTTCTAATTAGTGGGGTAATAGCTGCTTGATCCAAGGAGACATCTGACTGCTATTTTGGGGTCAAGAATGAATTTTTTCCTAGTTTGTTGCAAAATTGGAAGCGCTTCAGACTGTTTTTTTTGCCTTCTTTTGGATCAACAGCAAAAACATATGAGGAAGGCTGAACTTGATGGACGCAAGTCTCTTTTCAGCTATGTAACTATGGAACATTGCTGCAATGCTTTCCTATGGGGTTTTCTCTGATGCTGGACATTCTCATGCAGACCGTGATGACATCCAGCTTCAGTTAGGCGACCAAAAGTCACAAAACAAGCAGGAAGTGCCTCTAGCGGCAGTCTAATCTAATTAGTCCTGCAATGTAATTATTATTGTGGTTTCTCTAAAACTGCAAAGGTTCATCAGGGAGATGAGCCTTTGTTCGTCAAAACGCGCGTCGGGGCTCTTGACTTTGGTCCTATTTGGTAGAATTGCTGATACTCTTTGCAACCTTGCATGAATACGCTTAATCTAATTGCGATACTTAGGACCTTTCCACTGACCATTTAATTAGATTAATCCTATTAGATCAGTCTTCCAGTTCAGCTCTATTGATTAGTCATAGTTCGGTGCCTATGAAGGCACAGATTGGCGCAGTTGTGATTCTTATCACTGTGATTATATTGTTACGCTGACCGTCTATCGAGTTTACCCGATTAACTAGAGACAGGTGCCCTCGAAGGCACAGACTAGGGATCTTATATGGCTACACCAATATAGCTCGGTCTTTCTAGGTACTAGGAGCAGAGAGTACGTGTTCTATTTCCCTAGATGTGTCAGCTAACCTTCACAATAAACCCATAGACTGAGATACAGTTGGAGATTTATATGCATCTCGGTCTCTATTGACTTTATCGGAGCATGGTATTTTACTGGTTTTTGGGCAGTAACCTAGATAGCTGTTCTCACCCATTGTCAATTACTATATCTGTGCTATCTTACTAGTAATCTCTATACACTCTTGATACAGTACGTAGTATCATACAGCACTTTTTTGTTTAAACTGTGCTGATGATACTTTGAGGACAATAACATATTTGCTACAACTCTTGCGAATAAATTATGATCTAGTAATCTAGCCTGCCAATTGATACAGTGTTGCGTGCACTGAACAGACACTACTTCGAGGGTACACCTGTTTAACCCCGGACTGGGTTTCTGCCCAACTCTTGTCAGTTTATTTATTTATTATTTTTTCACTTCCCTCAGTGTATTTAGATTTTGTCTTACACACTGCCACAATAAACTATAGTAGTGGCGGTTGTGATAAGTGAACAAGCATTTGTGTGTGTGTGTTGTTTTAGCGTTACTAATAAAGGATTTTATTGACCCATCTTCTATGATAGTACTGGGACAGATTACTCTGATCTCATTCACCTAGAACAAAATTGGTCCACGGCGATTTGCCCGTTGGGTGGCCCAAGCATTTGGGCCACACAGTTGGTATCGCTAAACAGGGGTCCGGTCAGGCGCCGCGGTCAGCTAAATCCGCGACCGGACCACTGTAAGATTGGATGCTGGGAGGAAGGGACAGCACTTCCTCCCAGACAGAACAAGCCGGCTGGAGGGAGAGGGAGCAGTGGGGAGTGAGCAGCTGCCAACTTCAGCCAGCAGCATTGAGGATCCTCCTGCAGAAAAAAGGTAAGTGAACAACAAATTTAAACATGTGTGTGTGCGCGCGCATCTCCCAATGTGTGTGAATCTGTGTGTGTATGTGCATCTGTGTGTCAAGGTGTGTGTATGTGTCAACGTGTATATATACACAAATACACACACCATGATACACAGACACACACCGGCACATACAAACACAGATACACACACAGAAAGATACATACATACAGATACACATTGACACACAGATACACACCGTGACACACACACACACAAAAAAAAAAGTTTATGCAACGTATTATCCATAATACACATATCATTATGGTTTCTTCATATAAATGTATACATTACACTGCGTTCAGAAATAACTTGAAATTCGAAAATTCAAAAATAGAAAAAAAAAGCAATACATTTCTACAGTCTCAATAGCCATCACCTGTCATTAAAGTGTTTTTTACACAATGCGTTTTGCAGGCTTTGTTATACCCAGGCAGATTTTAACAGTTACCTGTATGAGAAATTGCACATATTCCCTGACCTTTGAGGACACAATAGATTCATTTAATATACATGAAATGGTTTGTACATTGAACAGTCTCCTGTACAAGCACCTCGGAATGCTTGAGAGAGGTCTAGTTTACGTCTGTAACGAGTGATATTATCACAGAATGTTTTTCAATAAGTCTTTACTTCGATAAAAAGGTGAAACGTATTCCGAGTGTTAACAGCCGTATGTAAACTGAGTAAGATCATTATACAAACCGGGATTCAGGTATCCCGTAAATTATTCTATGAAAGGGAAGAGGATACGACACATAACAAAGACTTGTGCAATATAATCTTTTGTGATCTTAATCTATAATAAATAATCCAAGATAGATCTCCAGCTAATCCTTTATAAAAGCATTGTATCTACAGTAACAATGAAGAAAAAAAGTTATTAAATAAGGTCCTTTAGGGTTACTAAATATCAACTGACAGTTTGCATTGCAGGCTAGTAAAACGTAATAAAATTCTTTACACTTTTAGTCAGATGTTTTTTATACATCCAATTAACTCCCATATGTGCGTTGCAACAGAATTAGTGCAACACGTCAGTACAGTTGTGCTCAAAAGTTTGCCTAACCTTGGTGAATTGGTGATATATGTACCATTTAAAAAAAAAAAAAAACATAAGTGTGCAGGCAAAACACATTTCTTTTATTTCTTATGGAATTCATATTCAACTGTAGGTTATAAAAATGGCACAATCATAAAACAAAACATGGCAACAAAGAAAAAAATGAAATGACCCCTGTTTTAAAGTCTGCATACCCTTAGTTCTTAATACTGTGTATCAATGACAGCGTGCAGTCTTTTGTAATAGTAGTCTATGAGGCCCCTAATTCTTGCAGGTGGTATAGCTGCCTATTGGTCTTGGAAAAATGCCTCCAGGTCATGCAAAGTCTTTGGTCATCTTACGAGGGTTCAACCGATATTGATTTTGTTAGAGCCGATACTTGTAATCTGTGAACTTCCAGGCAGATAGCCGATAACTTACCAATACCGATAATTTGTACATTTACCATTTAAAAAAAAATAAACTATGTCTACACAAATCTACTGTTAACTGAACATGTTTATTATTTCTTTTTTTGCAAAAAATTTTTTTTATTAAGATAAATGCACAAAATATACATGCCAGTCAGAATTTTTTTATGTTTTCAAGAATATATGTGCGTTTAGTGGATGCAGTGAGAGTATTTGATTAGTGAATGCAGTATCTGTGTGTTTGTATAGTGAATGCAGAGTGTGTGTGTTTGTGTAGTGTGTGTATGTCAAACTCAAAGTCTACCACGTAAACAAGGTTTAAGTTTATGTGGGCCTCAAAAAAAAACAAAACCTTAAGTTTTCATAAAAAGTAGGTTTATTTTGAAAATTACAGTATTAAAACCCCCCAGCATCCCCCTCTACTAAACCACAGCACCCCCATATACTAAATCCCAGTGCTCCCCCCATACACTAAAGCCCAGTCCTCTCCCATATACTAAATCCCAGCACCCCCCTGTAGACTCCAATCACATTGCCGCTGCCAGTATGTAAGTCTGGCCTCTGGTATACCCCAAATGGCGCCGTCCGCAGCCTGTGCCAAATCTGATCCTCCCACTACTTCATGAAACCCTGTGCAGGTGGAGCATGTTGATATCACGTCGGAATGTGACATGGCGTTGCGTGCCTCCTTGCACCTCCAGGTACTCCACTGCCCAGTCGCAGCCAATGCAACACTGACACACACACACACACACTTTACTTTATTGCTCCCTACCTTTTGGAGCTGATGTGGGGCCTCTCCCTGGGGTTCAGTGGGGGATCTCCTTTCTGCTACTCACTGCTCCCTCACGCAGTTTAGTAATGCCGGGTGCCGGAATAGGACATCATATTCCGGCGCCCGGCTTCACTACAGACGGCACTCGGAGGGAGCAGTGAGGAGCAGGAAGGCTGAGCTCCCTCGCTGCATTCACCATCCCTTCCTCCCTGGCTGGGTAAGTGTCAGCAGAGTAGACAACTGCAATGTGGGGAAAGCAGGTGCCTACTCTGCTAGAACACCAGCATGTACTCACGGCTCACCGGGCTGCAAAGATGGTCCCTGTGGGCTGCATGCGGCCCGCAAGTTTGACATGCTTGATGTAGTGTGTGTATATAATGAATGCAGAGTGTGTGTGTTTGTGTAGGTATGTTAAGTGTGTAAATGGGTGAGGGGAGGGCATTTTAATTTTTTGTAACTTGTGTTTTAGTCCCCCTCCCTGCTTCTTACCTAGCCAGGGAGGGGGGGAATAAGGCATTCCCTGGTGGTCCAGTGGCCTGGAGTGTGCAGAGGGGGCCCAGCACACTCTTACTTACCTTCCCTTCAGCTCCCCTGTCCCCTGTGGTAACCCGTGGCAACGCGAGAATTAGACAGGAGAGATGAAGAAAGCTGCTGTGTCCCCCAGGAACCTGATGGTGGCCCTGGTCTGCATTATAAGCAATATTGGTATCCTTATTGGCCAATACCGATATTGCTGAAAATATCAGCCAGACCGATAATCGGTCGATCCCTACGTCTTACATGAACCGCATGTTTGAGATCTTGCCAGAGTGGCTCGATGATATTAAGGTCAGGAGACTGTGATGGCCACTCCAGAACCTTCACTTTTTTTCTGCTGTAACCACTTGAGAGTCAAATTGGCCTTGTGCTTGGATCATTGTCATGCTGTTAAGTCCAAGACCGTCCCATGAGCAGCCTTTGTGCAGAAGAATGCAAATTGTCTGCCAGTATTTTTTTTTTTTTTTATAACATGCTGCATTCATCTTGCCATCAATTTTTACAAGATTCCCTGTGCCTTTAAAGCTCACACACCCCCAAAACATCAGTGAGCCATCACCATACTTCACAGTGGGGATGGTGTTCTTTTCACTATAGGCCTTGTTGACCCCTCTCCAAACATAGCGCTTATGGTTATGATCATAAAGCTCTATTTTGGTCTTGTCATTCCAAATTACAGTGTGCAAGAAGCTGTGGAGGCGTGTCAAGGTGTTGTCAGGCATATTGTAACCTGGCTTTTTTGTGGCATTGACGGAGTAAAGACTTATTTTCTGACAACTCGACCGTTTAGCTCATTTTTGTTCAAGTATCGTCGCATTGTGCTCCTTGAAACAACCACACCGTCTTTTTCCAGAGCAGCCTGTATTTCTCCTGAGGTTACCTGTGGGTTATTCTATGTATTCCGAACAATTCTTCTGGCAGTTGTGGTTGAAATCTTTCTTGGTCTATCTGGCTTTGGCTTGGTATCAAGAGATCCCCGAATTTTCCACTTCTTAATAAGTGATTAAGTGATTGAACAGTACTGACTGGCATTTTCAAGGCTTTGGATTTCTTTTTATATCCTTTTCCATCTTTATAAAGTTCCATTACCTTGTTACGCAGGTCTTTTGACAGTTCTTTTCTACTCCCCATGGCTCAGTATCTAGCCTGCTCAGTGCATCCACATGAGAGCTAACAAACTCACTGACTATACACAGACACTATTTGCAAGAAAGAAAAAAAAAAATCACAGGTGTGGGAAATGAACATTTACTTGCTTTTTTTTTTAAATTCTTTATTTTTGTGGATAGCGCATGATGTTTACAATATCACGTTTACCATTATAATGTACAAATGACACAGTAATTCAACAGGTTGCAGGGACTATTAATTTTTATAGTTTTAATAGCTTTCACAGCCCTCTCTCGCCTGTTCTCATGTGAGGGATCGGTGATGTGCTGGGGGCTCCTTTCCTATAGTGGTGGGTGCCCTCAGGCTCGTTAGTGTGATGTTATGTATGGCATTAACGAATGGCACATCTGGGAGGGTGATCTGCTGGTGGCGCTCGTTTAGTGCTGTGAGTGCCCATAGGCTTAGTAGTGGCATGGAACATGTGGCTTGGGCCTAAGGCATGTCTAAATGTGTGGGTATCTGGCGTGGGTCCTGACAGACATGGGCATAGGGCTTAGTGCTATAATTGCGTGACAAGGCTGTATTCACTTGCCGAACTCTGCTTTGTGCACTCAAAATAAGGGGAGAGAATTAACTTGGTCATATAATCCGAGCCGTAGCTTACGGAGCCAGTGGGAGGAGGTTATCTAGGAAGGGGGATTAACAGTCCAGGGAACCATTAGTGCTCCTGCTGTCTACAACAGGTAGAAATACATGGAACTTACGTGGCTGCAACTGTATCAGGTAGGCAGGGCAGCAGCTTGTGGGTCCTCTCCTCTGGGCACGAAGGGGGTGAAATCTGCCACAGTCCAAGGTGGTCAAGCTGTTTCTTGTGCTGTTTGCGCCGATATGCCCAATGATCTGAGGAATGCCAGTATTTCAGAAGTGTGTGATAGCTTGTACGTCACGCCAGCCTTGCCCGCCTGTAGTCTGCGTGGGCCCCACTTGTAGGGGATGGCTTAATCCCGTAGTAGTCGTGTAACCTGATGAAAAGACTTCCTCTACTGTATAGTGTGTCTTGAATAGTCTCTGTAAAATGCTAGTTGTGCCCCTTCAAACGGCACTGTGGGAGAGTTTCTTGTAGACCCCATAAGTATTCCTCGGTCAGAGTCTCCCACGAATTTTATCAGGACGTCACTAGCTCCTTCTCGTGGCATAGAGGTCGCCCTAGAGAGGCTGAAGCAGGAATCAATTATTACTTGCTTCGCTTGCCGTGGTGTCAGCAGCGTGGCTATGGGCCGTCAGCAGAAATGTGTCAGTTCAGTGCCAGGGATTTTCTCCGGTACTCCCCTGACCCTCAGGTTCCGTGCCTTGTGCCTGACTTCCATGTCCGCCAGTTGTACTTGCTGGTCGGCACACTGCTTGCCCAGGGCATTCAGTGCGGCATCTGTGGCATTTTGCGCCAGTGTTGTACCTTTCGTGCTCTCCTCTACTGCTGCCACCCTGTTGGTGAACGTAGCATTATCCTTCCTGTGCTGTGCGACTATCCTGCTCTGGTGCTGGCTGTGCCCCCCTACTTGCCATTTTTAACCTGTGTGTGTCACCTTGTGTGTCTGTAACAAGGCCAAACATTCAAGGGTATGTAAACTTTTGATCACGGCCATTTGGGTGATTTCTGTTATCATTATGAATTAAAAAAGGAGCCAAACAACTATGTGGCTTCATATGATCACTATCGTTCAATAAAATACATTTTATTGCACGATCAGTCCTATTTTCAAAATCAATGCCAAGATTTCACAATTTATCCCAGAGTATGCAAACTTTTGAGTACAACAACTGTAGCTGTTCTGATACGCTGCTTGGCAATGCCAGATAGACTTGCTTTAAAATATGTTTTTTTAAATGATACCTGCTTTTTTGCTTGCTCTAGAAAGTCAAAGCATTCCGGGAAATAAGATTCAAGGTCAGTCTCTGGAAGATCCAGCATGGAGATTTTCTTATAAGTAAATTCTTCAGGAAAAACATTTTCTACACCATAAGCGACATTCAAGATGTGTGTGACCTACAAAAGGAATCAGAAAACACGTTATATCAAGCCAAGAAAAAAAATTAAAAACTTACATACTGAAATAAATTTAAATTGGACAATGAGTGCTTTGCAGTAATTTTGTGTTATCCTAAAGTGCCATTATCTAAGGCAAACCAACAGTCTGTTCACGACAGGTGCCACTACCGTTCATTAAATCTACATATTGAGCCCTTCAGTCAGTGCTCCTATAACCAACAGTTTACTATAGTCAATAACCTGGTCCTTATAAATTTGATGTACCTTTTCCAACAATTGAGGATCTGAATTTTGGTACAAACTCCAGGTTTAAGAACCATTGATCTAAGAGGCAGAAACCACTTACGGGGCTCGGCAAATCCCGGGCGCCAGGTTGCCATTGCGACTAGAAATTTTGCCCTGGTGTCTGGGATTTGAAGCCCCTTAGCTAAAGGTAGGATTAGGGAACAATGGAGCTGGACTTCCGGCCCGGGAGAGAATGGAGGCAGCAGTCCTGGGCTGCTTGGAGGCGGCAGGGGCAGGGTGCGAGGGAGCAGTAATCTTCCTGATGCTCCTCTATGCTCCCTCGCGCGCTGTTTAGCAATGCTGGGAGCCGGAATGACGGCATTCCGGCCCAGGCATCACTAGAGTGAGCAAAGAGGAACTGCAGGTAGATCAATGCTCCCTCGCATGCAGGATGAGCGAGCAGCCCCAAAAGGTAGGGAGGCTGGGTGGATTATAATTAAAATGGAAAATGTCAGTGTGTGTGTGTGTGTGTGTCTCTCTTTGTCAGTGTGTTTATGTCTGTCAGTGTGTGTGTGTGTGTGTCAGACAGGTGTTACTAGACAGCAATGTAAACATTGTCTTTTCTCTGAAAAGGTAGTGTTTACATTGAAAAGGCTACACCTACATATGGCCATCAGAGAAGGCAACGTCTTCATGGATGGGATTTATACTCTATAATCCTGGTGACTGTAGGCTTTTTTGGTTCATCTCTCTGCCATTGGTTTCTTTCCAATTTAGTTTTCAAGAGGTCCATCGTAACTTATGTCCAGGGTCTGTGTTGTCCACCTTCAGGCGATATGTATCAATATCCATTACAATGGGAAATACACAACTAAATCTAGCAAACTTGAGAAGTGTACCTCCACGTAGTCTGCCTGTATGTTATTATTGTGACATGGTCTGTTGCTGTAGATTTTGTCTCATTGATACCAGAATTCTGATCAGGAACGGTCTGATTATTCTTCTACATTCCACAAGCATTGAGCCCAGAATATTCTGTGTGTCACAATTTCTCCTCTTCTGAGGTCCCAGTGTTCCTCTTTCATCAATAAAGGTCAAATGGCTGTGTGAACCTAGAGGTCCAACATCCGAGGAACAAGGGATGCTGCTGAGGCAATGTATCATAAACCTTTAATTGGACACGGGATTTATTAAGAATTAAAATAAAAAAAATAAGTGTCCCTGGTAACATTTTCAGGCATGTAAACGGTACAAAACAGTGAATAAAAAAGAAAATGAAAAAAAAAAAATTGAGATAAACAACAAAAAGAGAGAAATATACCATCCGTAATGAGACTGGAACAAAAAACATGCAAAGAATAACTGCATTGGAATGCAAACTACTACTACACAGAACCATGTTATCACTTTTCAAGGAAATAGCTTCAAGAAAGTCATATACTGAACTCCTTTGATGTCACAGTAACAAGTGATTTTAACTTAAAGGACCACTATAGGCACCCAGACCACTTCAGCTTAATGAAGTGGTCTGGGTGCCAGGTCCATCTAGGGTTAACCCTGCCTGCTGTAAACATAGCAGTTTCAGAGAAACTGCTATGTTTACTTTAGGGTTAATCCAGCCTCTAGTGGATGTCTCATTGACAGCCGCTAGATGCGCTTCCGCGCTTCTCACTGTGATTTTCATAGTGAGAAGATGCCAGCGTCTATAGGAAAGCATTGAGAATGTTTTCCTATGGACTGAATAAATGCGCGCGCGGCTCTTGCCGCGCATGCGCGTTCAGCCGAGGACGACCGAAGGAGGAGGAGAGTCCAAGCCCGGCGCTGGAGAAAGGTAAGATTTTAACCCTTTCCTCCCCCTTCAGCCCGGCGGGATGGGGACCCTGAGGGTGGGGGCACCCTCAGGGCACTATAGTGCCAGGAAAACATTTGTTTTCCTGGCACTATAGTGGTCCTTTAAAAATCTCCTACTGCTACAACAGAAGGCACAGCACCTTTACACAGCAAAGCTAATCTTTACAAACGTCACAATAGAAAGTACAGAACTAGCTGTATTAAAAAAAGTGTTTTGCTAATGGTTTCTGAGTTGTACAAACTCTGATTGCAAAGTATTGTCTAGTATAATTCCTGAACATAACGCCAGGCTGCATCACACGCAGTATAAGCAGCAAATCAAGGAGGCCTCCGAGTACAGTGAGTACACCCATAATGCAATGTTGGTGCAACTGTACTTACTTATTGTGAGTTGGCACAATGGTCACATACAAACATTATTTTTACAATGTGGTGGCATTTCTTGAAAAGTGCCTTCCTATAAATGTCATAAAGGGATACTGTAGGCAACAAAAAACAATTTAGCTTAATGATGCAGTTTTGGTGTACAGATCTGTGTCAGAAAAGGACACCATATGTAAAAAAAGATCGGAAGGTAGTGCCCAAGATGGAGCTCCAAGACAGAAGTGTCAATTTCTGCATATTTAGATTTTCCAATTCTGGGAAGTTATAGCCCCCCCTTTAACTCAATACACCATAAACTCCTCCTGAATGCATTTAATGGAGCCCAATTAAACAGAACAGAAAAAAAAAATGTAAACTACAACACAACTAAAAGTAGTAAAATAGTAAATGAAGTAAAATAAAAAAAGAAACCCAGCTCAATTTAAATCTTGGAAAATATAAAAAAATTAAAACTGGTAAAAGTAATGTCATTAAAGAAGCAGTGGAGATGATGAGTGTGACAGAAGCTTCCATGCCAGGGCCTTTTGGAGAGGCTCGAAAGCCAGCCTCTTAACCACAGACTATGGGCCAGGACCCAGGAGCCCCTGCGTGAGGTATGCTACAGCAGGAACTGTGTGTCATGTATAGATTTTTAGGGATCCCAGTAACAGAGTCTTTGGGGACTGTGTTGGCTGGCTGCATGATTCCTCCAGCACGGGGACAAGTTGACAAGAGAGCTAGGTCTGAGAGCCACAAGTGTCTTTGTTAAGACAGGGACAATCACTATAAGCAGAGCTGTTGATACCTTCTTGGGAAGGAAAGCTGCAGATAATTTGGCAGAGGGGACGATACCTGCATGGAAGAAGAGAGCTGCAGTCTGGTCGGGTGAATGAGTTCTGGAGATACCCCAGCCAAGCTTCGGTGACTGTGGCTGAAGAGTTTGGTCTCCCTCACCAAAAGCTGGGAAGCTGATTGGGCTGTCGGAGTACAGGAGCTCAGTCACATCTGGTGGCAGGCAGTAGGATGGTATTTCTAGTGATTGGGGAAAGATCCCTAGTTGGAGTACAGGAACTGCATCACAGTAATTATATAAGTCGGTAATTAAAGGACTATATACACCAGAACCACTACAACATTACTGCTTCCCGACGCTAGGGTGTGCTATGTCATCCTACAAAAGAAAAATAGAATGTTTAAAGGGCCTCAGCACTGAGCAGGCCCCTGAAAAACACATGCCCATCGGGTGTCCCTAAGTGCATGGGCCATCAGATTGGCATCATCAGCATGTGGGCCTCGGTTCAGCAGTTCCACTGCTACAAATCAGGTATCTGTGGCCTGGGCAGCTGGGCCACCAAGGTCATGGTTGTCACCCCCTGATTGTGACCCTGTTTCTAGTGGCTGAGTAACGTTCCCTGTTTTCACGCTTTGCATAAGGACACCAAACCCTCCCCATAGAGATGCACTGAACTAATGCATATCTAGGAGCGGATGATGAATGCCGTGCATGTGCAATAGAACCACTCCCCCCTCCCCCCCATGCATCCCTAGAGGGGAAGCAGCCGCTGTGGCGATACTGGTGTGGCATGAGCATAAAGGTGAGTAAACTATTTAAGTTTCAAAGGGGGTAGCCTGAACATCTAAACAGACTGAAGTAAACGCTAATGTTAGAAATACAGGTTTTTACGTGTAACATTAGAGTGCTCCTTTAAAGCAGACACATGGGAATCCCCTTTGTCCTTTCCTTCAAATAACATTATGGCCAATGCAAAAGCAGAATACATGAACAACGTGCAACACTCCCACACCACTTTATTCACATACTCCGTCTCTGGGGATACAAAATAATATATAATATATACCATTTAGGGTCTCAATTTACCTTGTATTTTTTCATTACATCCAAATCTTGTGCAACATCTTGGGATCCTGTAATTGTAAAATGTTTTTTCATTAGAAACATATTTACTTTGCATGTACTTACTTAATTAACACAAAAAAAAAAAAAAAAAATCTAAACTGTCTTTTAGCTTTTATAAAAGTAAATACTCACGCTCCTGGATTTGGAAGAACCATTGCTTAACAAGGCCTAATTTTCCATAAATGCTGCCTAAATGGCTAAATCTGCTATATCTGCTAAACAAGTTTTTCCATTGGCTACGTCATGCTCTACAGAAACATTTTGAAACCCAATATCCTATGTGCACCCTTTTACTTGTAACGTGGAATGCTGTGAGGTATACATTATGGAGATAAAGTGTTATAAAAATGGGGGGGGGAGGAAGAGGGGAAATCGGGAAATCTAACCTGTAGATTGTTTTTTGTTACAAATCTCTTACATTTTCCGAACCAATCTTGATTGTTTCATGGTTTACTGAGTATTGCACATATCAACAGAAACCACTAGGAGCACTGTGGTACCCAGTGTAAATCTGCGTTGTGGCTGTATCCTTGCCTGTCATGTATGTATAATTTCCTGTCGACCAAAAAAAAAAAGAATAAAAAAAAAAAAAAAAAAAAAATTTTTTTTTTTTTAAAAAAGTGTATTTTCTGAAAAGTGGTGTAAAGATGTAAATGGGGAGAGGAAACAACAACAATGCAATGTGCCCATGGGAGTCCACTGGATTTTTCAGTTTCTGCTATTTTTCGAGTGATTTAAAATGAACTGCAATACCGGCGCCGGCCAGTAGGTGGCGCTGTGTAAGGAGAGACAGGGATAGGAAGTTGCATCTATCCCTGCTGATTGAAACCGCAGGGGAGCAGTACATGCAGGCAACAGAGACAGCCTACAGATTAGGGGAGTGAGGCATGGGGGGGCAGCCTATAGATTAGGCGAGTGAGGCATGGGAGAATCAGTATGAGAAAGGAGCAGAAGGGCGCAAAATAAGCAGAAAGGTAAAGGAGCAGAAGGGCGCAAAGCAGAAAGGGATCAGAATGAGAAAGGAGCAGAAGGGCGCAAAATAAGCAGAAAGCAGCAGAAAGGTAAAGGAGCAGAAGGAGCCAAGGATAGAAGACAGTGTCAGAAGAAAAAGAAGACTGTCAAATGAAGGAGAAGAAAAGGAGATTGGAGCAGGAAGGACAAATGAAGTGAACCCTCCACTTTATTCTGGACACCACATCATAAGGCTTTGGTACCTGGGCCTGGCAGGGAAACTCTGGACCTTCTCATCTCCCCAGGTAAAAAAAAATATCAGTGTTAATGTGTTCACTTTTATTTACTGAGTGTCAGGAAGCACAGAGTGCCACTGGGTAGGGGTGCTGCTGATTGGCTAGAGCGGTCAGCTGGCACTCTAAGCCAATCAGTTGCCACCCATTCATAAAAAAGTAAAACATTTTTATGAGCTGGGAACTAGCGATTGGCTTAGAGCGTCAACTGTCCACTCTTGCCTGACGTCAATCTGCACTTCCTGACACTCCGTTTCAGATGCCGAATACCACTGAGCGACCTGGAGCTGGAGGAAGCCTTTGGGGTTAAACTATTTGAGAGCGGTTTAACACCTTAAAGGAAAGAGAGCACCCAGGGGCTTCCTGGCATCATAGCAATTTCATTTAGATTAACTTGTTATGGTGACCAGAATGTTCCTTTAATTTGCTTAAAGGAACACTATAGTGCCAGGAATACAAACATGTATTCCTGACACCATAGGTGTGAAAACGCTATTCACCCTGGCTTTATGTGATAATGACTATGCTCCTCCCCTTCATGGCACTGTCAAAAAGGGGCCAAGCATGGATGTCATTACAATTATGCCCCCCCTGGAAAAATTCCTGCAATTTCACTAGACACTGCCTCACTATTAGTGCTTTAGAGCACAATACTTTTAATACAGAACACTCTCTGTGGAAAGTTCTGTGGAAGAACTTTCCCTCGCTGTGTAACATGACTAGCACTCTGATTGGTTGGATTCCAAGCCAACCAGCCAGAGTGCTCTGAGTCAAATTGCAGGGCATGGGAAGACTTTATAAGCCTTTCCCTGCCCTGTATAGCTCAGTCTGCACTGTGCCTTTGCTGGGTGAAGATGGATTAATTTTTAGCGTCAGGCTTTTTTTTTTTTTTTAAATTAATATTATGGTTTTTTATTTGGCCTTTTTTGGGGCTGAAGAATGAAGGCTTTAGAAAAAAAAAAAAGAACACTAACACTAATGGCAAGTCTAATTCTCCCCATCCCCCAGGTACTTTTATTGTCTCCCCCTCATTTTTAGGGTGAGGGGGTAGGTAGGGATTGAATTTTATTTGGGGCAGGGGGAAGGACAATAGGTCCCCCCCCATTTTCGTTTGGGCCACCACCCACCGCTCATGGGTGGGGGCGGGGAGGACAATAGGTCTCCCCCCATTTTCGTTTGGGCCCCCGTCTGCCGCTCAGGGGTGGGGGCCGGGGGGAGGACAATAGGTTCCCCCCATTGTAATTTAGGGCCCCTAACAGCCGCTCACGGGTGGGAGCCGGGGGGAGGACAATAGGTCCCCCCCCCTTCAGTTTAATAGCCCCCACTCGTGCAGCATGGGTGGGGGCTGGGGAGGGGGAATACTAGGGTTTGGCTGCTCACTGTTTAGTAGACATGCCCCTACTTGCAGCATAGCGAGTAGGGCAGAATTTACTGTAATCTTTACTTGGTATTAGTACATTGGGCTGAAAGACCAATTTAGGTTTTTCAGCCTTTTGGTATATAGCTCCCTGATACCATGGGAATTAGTGAGTTATCTACTAAGGGGCTGCAAGATGCAGCCGCGGCACAAATAGGATTAGAGTTTCATTCATTCAAATGAAATTCCGATCCGAACAAAGTTCCGAATTGCTTCCTGACACGAATGGAGAAACTGTTCTTATTCTGTTAGAACGAAATTCAGTAGTTTCGCCAGCGTTCTGTCTAAATGACAGGATGGTCGGGAATACTGACAGAAGGCATCGCGAGATCACGGAGGAAAGTTAAGAATTGTGAGAAAATGTCATGACCACAGGAAACAGAGCACACTTTGTTCCTCCTCTGGTCAGAGATGGTCAGGCGTAGGAAACCTCCATAAGACAAAGTAGTCCATACTTTGTCTTATGTTTTAAAGAAAACTAAAGCAGACAGTATGTTATGATCATATGCACTGCAAAAATACAAAAGTACTGTACTGACCACTCCATCAGAGGAAGATATCTTTAGAACAAGGACCCGGTTTCAAAAAAATATAATGAAATCACTGAATCTAAATTACATAATACATTGGTTAAATAAAGAGATAACTATAGATTTTTTCATTGAACAATTTATGAATCTGCATCTAATCTCATCAGGGGAACATATCTATGTTCTATGTCCCAAACTATGGTTCAATGAATGTTACTAATGTGCCTGAACTAGCACTAAAATCCACACAGGGGCCAAAACAATAGAATCAATATCTGCAACTGCTACTCAATTAATTACTCTGACTCTCTAACTATCGTACATTTTTTATGTCACTCATCACTAAGCTTAGATAGCTAGCATTGAATGACTAGACTTTCACAACCCTCACTACACTCACCCTTTCTTCTAGGCAGGGTAAAATATATTTGATACAGTCCTAACCTCAACATCTGAGGAAAGGGATTTAGGGATAATTATTTCAGATGACTTAAAGGTAGGCAGACCGTGTAATAGAGCAGCAGGAAATGCTAGCAGAATGCTTGGTTGTATAGGGAGAGGTATTAGCAGTAGAAAGAGGGAAGTGCTCATGCCATTGTACAGAACACTGGTGAGACCTCACTTGGAGTATTGTACGCAGTACTGGAGACCGTATCTCCAGAAGGATATTGATACTTTAGAGAGAGTTCAGAGAAGGACTACTAAACTGGTTCATGGATTGCAGGATAAAACGTACAAGGAAAGGTTAAAGGAACTTAACATGTATAGCTTGGAGGAAATACAAGACGGGGGGATATGATAGAAACATTTAAATATATAAAGGGAATCAACACAGTAAAGCCTAACAAGGCTGAAACGATTGTTTGGGGTATCTCGCATACAAAGGAAGCCGGACTGCATTTCTGATCTGGACGGCCCTTTTGGGTGGAAGCAGTCAGATGTGCAAATGGTTTGGATTCTCTCTGTAATGGCACGAGAAGAGCTAAAACCAGGTTAAGAACTGACCATTCACTGAAGTGCAAGCTGTTGTCTGTTCTCCGTACCCTCTTGCAACCTCTTTTTTTAGTGTTCTCCTCCTTACTTAAAAAATCACTATAGGGTCAAGAACACAAACATGTATTCCTGACCCTATTGCGTTAACATCACCATCTAGCCCCACTAGGCCCCTCATGCCTCCATAAATATAGTAAAAATCTTACTGTATTCAAGCCTGAAGCTGTAAATCTGCATGCTGTTAGACTCAGAAAAACAAGCAGTCTGCTGACATGTGGTAGCTTGATCCAATCATAGTGCTTCCCCATAGGATTGGCTGAGACTGACAAGGAAGCAGATCAGGGGCAGAGCCAGCATGATTCAAACACAGCCCTGGCCAATCAGCATCTCCTCATAGAGATGAATTGAATCAATGAATCTCTATGAGGAAAGTTCAGTGTCTGCATGCAGAGGGAGGAGATACTGAATCACAGGATGCTGTGCACAGTGCTGCCCTGTGCTCTGCTGTCAGCAGATCTGAGTGGATGGAGGCATATTATGCCTCCATCAACTCAGAAGTCCCTCTGGTTCACTCTGAGTGACTGCAACTGGAGGTGTTCATAGCTTTCAATGTAAACACTGTGTTTTCTCAGAAAATACAGGGAGTGCAGAATTATTAGGCAAATGAGTATTTTGACCACATCATCCTCTTTATGCATGTTGTCTTACTCCAAGCTGTATAGGCTCGAAAGCCTACTACCAATTAAGCATATTAGGTGATGTGCATCTCTGTAATGAGAAGGGGTGTGGTCTAATGACATCAACACCCTATATCAGGTGTGCATAATTATTAGGCAACTTCCTTTCCTTTGGCAAAATGGGTCAAAAGAAGGACTTGACAGGCTCAGAAAAGTCAAAAATAGTGAGATATCTTGCAGAGGGATGCAGCACTCTTAAAATTGCAAAGCTTCTGAAGCGTGATCATCGAACAATCAAGCGTTTCATTCAAAATAGTCAACAGGGTCGCAAGAAGCGTGTGGAAAAACCAAGGCGCAAAATAACTGCCCATGAACTGAGAAAAGTCAAGCGTGCAGCTGCCACGATGCCACTTGCCACCAGTTTGGCCATATTTCAGAGCTGCAACATCACTGGAGTGCCCAAAAGCACAAGGTGTGCAATACTCAGAGACATGGCCAAGGTAAGAAAGGCTGAAAGACGACCACCACTGAACAAGACACACAAGCTGAAACGTCAAGACTGGGCCAAGAAATATCTCAAGACTGATTTTTCTAAGGTTTTATGGACTGATGAAATGAGAGTGAGTCTTGATGGGCCAGATGGATGGGCCCGTGGCTGGATTGGTAAAGGGCAGAGAGCTCCAGTCCGACTCAGACGCCAGCAAGGTGGAGGTGGAGTACTGGTTTGGGCTGGTATCATCAAAGATGAGCTTGTGGGGCCTTTTCGGGTTGAGGATGGAGTCAAGCTCAACTCCCAGTCCTACTGCCAGTTCCTGGAAGACACCTTCTTCAAGCAGTGGTACAGGAAGAAGTCTGCATCCTTCAAGAAAAACATGATTTTCATGCAGGACAATGCTCCATCACACGCGTCCAAGTACTCCACAGCGTGGCTGGCAAGAAAGGGTATAAAAGAAGAAAATCTAATGACATGGCCTCCTTGTTCACCTGATCTGAACCCCATTGAGAACCTGTGGTCCATCATCAAATGTGAGATTTACAAGGAGGGAAAACAGTACACCTCTCTGAACAGTGTCTGGGAGGCTGTGGTTGCTGCTGCACGCAATGTTGATGGTGAACAGATCAAAACACTGACAGAATCCATGGATGGCAGGCTTTTGAGTGTCCTTGCAAAGAAAGGTGACTATATTGGTCACTGATTTGTTTTTGTTTTGTTTTTGAATGTCAGAAATGTATATTTGTGAATGTTGAGATGTTATATTGGTTTCACTGGTAATAATAAATAATTGAAATGGGTATATATTTGTTTTTTGTTAAGTTGCCTAATAATTATGCACAGTAATAGTCACCTGCACACACAGATATCCCCCTAACATAGCTATAACTAAAAACAAACTAAAAACTACTTCCAAAAATATTCAGCTTTGATATTAATGAGTTTTTTGGGTTCATTGAGAACATGGTTGTTGTTCAATAATAAAATTAATCCTCAAAAATACAACTTGCCTAATAATTCTGCACTCCCTGTACAGTGTTTACATGAGAAAGGCTGCAGGGAGCTATAGTTCTCACCTGAACAACCTCATTAACACCTTAAGGACACATGACATGTGTGACATGTCATGATTCCCTTTTATTCCAGAAGTTTGGTCCTTAAGGGATTAAAGGACCACTATAGTGCCAAGAAAACATACTCGTTTTCCTGGCACTATAGTGCCCTGAGGGTCCCCCCACCCTCAGGGTCCCACTCCCGTGGCGCTGAAGGGTGAGGAAAGGGTTAATCCCTAACCTTTTTTCCCAGTGTTGGGACTCTCCTCCCTCTTCTTCCGTCATCAACTGAATGGACGCATACAGTCAGTCCATAGGAAAGCATTCTCAATGCTTTCCTATGGACGCTAGCGTCTTCTCACTGTGAAAACTCACAGTGAGAAGCGCCTCTAGCGGCTGTCAATGAGAGCCACTAGAGGCTGGATTAACCCTAATGTAAACATAGCAGTTTCTCTGAAACTGCTAGGTTTACTGTAAAAAGGGTTAAACCTAGCTGGACCTGGCACCCAGACCACTTCATTAAGCTGAAGTGGTCTGGGTGCCTATAGTGGTCCTTTAAGCTGAAGTTGTTCAGGTGATTATAGTGTCCCTTTAAATTACTCCCATTTCCCCCCAGTTCCGAGAGTCCCTGCAGCCGCTCAATCTGCCTCAAACAACGTCATGCTTCTAAACGTCTAATCTAATTCTCCTCTAAAATGAAAATTAGTGATGAAAAGAGCATGCATGGAAAGTGCTGCACTCCTATTGGAGTTTAAATGGGAGAACAGTGTGTTGAACAAGAATATGTATGTAGTTCAAATCAGTGATAGTCTGTGTCTGTCAGCGACTGTCATGTTAGGGAGTGTAAAATCAGTGAGAGTCTGTGTCTGTTAATGTGTGCCAAATCAGTGTTAGTCTTGTTATTGAGTGAGTGTGTTAATTTTTTTGTCTGTCAGTGAATGTGTGTGTTCGTGTGTCAAATCACTGAGTGTATATGTATCTGAGAGTGTGTTTCTGTCAGTGATTCAGTGTGTTAGTGGATGTCTTTCAGTGAAAGTGTGTGTTGGTTAAAACCTGCGTGTATGGGTCAGTGAGACAATGACTGTGTGTCTGTCAGTGAATGTGTATCAGTGTGGACATGTTCTGTCAGTGAAAGTGTGTGTTACTTTCACAGTCTGTGTGCCAATGAGTGCAAGTATGGATCAGTGAGAGTGTGGAATATGGATGAGATACGAAGGTGGAGTTCTAAGAGGAAAAGGTGGATGCAAATGAGGAAAGGGTGGGACTTAAACAGGAAAAACCTTGACAGCAAGGGGTTGGATACATGTAATTCAGGGGGTGCCCACGTTTAGTCATGCCTAGGGCAGTACAGAACCAAAATAGACCACTGGACACACCAATTGTGTGAAATTCATGACAAAACAACATCGGTGTGAAAAAGTATATCTTGCGCAATATATATATATATATATATATATATATATATATATATATATATATATATATATATATATATATATATATATATATATATATATATATATATATACACACACACACACACACGTAATAAAGCTTTCATTTGGGTTTACTATTCTTTAATTGAACCTAATGTTTTTCCTGCAGCAGCTTGCATCATAATTACAATATATGAAGAGAAATTTCAATTGTATGTGTATGAAAATAAAACAAATTAAGTATAGGTTTTGACAGCCACTTGTGATAAAAATTGTTCCCGAAGATAAATGCCCTAAGGAGCTCTACTTTCAATAAACATGTATTTTTGTCTAGTGATTTTGTGACCGCTATTAAACTTGCAGTCCAAGCATAACAATTGAATAGGATTATTACCTAAAAGTGAGAAATTTAAAGTGAATTTAAAAATTTAAGCCACAATTGCTGAATTAGTATAGTTCTCAAAGTCAATTCTGTTTTTAGTTTAGGTATTTTGGCCTTAAATTTGAGTCACTTTGAATTCCCAGCAATTCTCACTTTAGATAATTATCCTATTAATTTCGTATGCTTGGACTACAAGTTGAATGAACTTAGACAAATTTTATGTGGAGATTTAACTAGGCAAAACAGCTGCTATATTGGATGTAAAGTGCTAGATATTCACAGACATTCTATACTTTTCCATGGTGATCGATCCTTATTTGGTATATTGCCAACAAACAGTAATTCACTCCTTCTACTATTTGATTTATAACAATAAGACATTACAAAATTCAGGGACTATCCCTGTCTGATTCCCGGTAATGTGGCAAACCATTTAGCAGCGGTTTGCCCCTTATCAGAGTCTCCGTCTGTATCCAAATATCCAAGGCGACGTGCATCTGGCGTCTGCAGAATCGTAGAAATTGCACAGCATTGAAATTAGCCAATTAAAGGACCACTCTAGGCACCCAGACCACTTCAGCTTAATGAAGTGGTCTGGGTGCCAGGTCCAGCTAGGGTTAACCCATATTTTCATAAACATAGCAGTTTCAGAGAAACTGCTATATTTTCATAAACATAGCAGTTTCAGAGAAACTGCTATGTTTATGAATGGGTTAAGCCTTCCCCCTAATCCTCTAGTGGCTGTCTTATTGACAGCCACTAGAGGCGCTTGCGTGCTTCTCACTGTGATTTTCACAGTGAGAGCACGCCAGCGTCCATAGGAAAGCATTGTAAATGCTTTCCTATGCGACGGGCAGCTCTTGCCGCGCGTGCGCATTCAGCCCAGGAGGAGGATCGGAGGAGGAGAGCTCCCCGCCCAGCGCTGGAAAAAGGTAAGTTTTAACCCTTTTCCCCCTTCCAGAGCCGGGCGGGAGGGGGACCCTGAGCGTGGGGGCACCCTCAGGGCACTATAGTGCCAGGAAAACGAGTATGTTTTCCTGGCACTATAGTGGTCCTTTAATTAGATGGAGTAACACCTCTGGCAGGGTTAATGTGAAATGCTGCATATACAGACTTCAGGCACCATGACCACTGAAGTGGTCGTGGTGGTTGGAGTAACCCTGCAATATTGTATTTGAATTCAATTTGTGTCAAATGTTCATACAGGGCATCAAAAGAAAGCACTGATGCGGTAACATACTGGAGAGAATTGTCTAAATTAAGGTTAAAATAGAAATTGAATATTTAACTATGCTACCAGTTTGGTTACTATCCTCTTAAATTTTAAAACCACATTGGATGTCTGTCAAATCTCACCTTTAGTAAATACCACTGTTTAAAGTATAGTCTTTAAAATACATAAACAGGTTTATTTGCTAAAATAAAAATTCAAAGTGTATTTCAAATCTGAAGCCAGAGTAGCTAAACTCAAAGCATAGCTGACTTAGAGAATTTTTCCAATTTGGCTATTTTGACCTTAAATGTGAAATACATATAGGGGCTGTTATAAAAAAAAAAAAAAAAAAACCACCTGTGAAATCATGCTGGAACAAAGTATAGAAAAATTTAAATAGCTTCAGTTAAAAACACTGAAAATACTAAAAATAGAAAAACAGGTTAAAACACAGGTGTCGGCATTTTAAATTAAATATCTCTGTATGCAATAAAATAACAAATATACTGATTATAAACTCATCAATATTATCAGGGTTATTAAGTACAGAGCAAATTGTGGAAAATGCGAAGTAAATTTAACATTTCTGGACAAAAAAGACAAATGGGGATGCACTTACCAAGCAGCAGCCATTGCTTTATAACCCCAACCTGCAGGTCCAGACTCATGTCCTGCACATAGCCACATCCTGGCCCATCTTTCTGGTCTGGGTCATCCACAGCATGTACCACAGAGTCCTTCCATGTCTCTATAATCCTTCTCCCAGATAAGGTTGTGACTCTGGTACATTGCTTCCTGAGTTTATTCTTAGAGAACCCTTTGATTTCGTCTCCGAGGGAGTGCATCACATGTGAATTAGTCCAATCTACAGCAGGGATAATGACTGCCTACAGCTCCCTGTTCTACCTCCCTCTGACTCCTTTCCATCACTATACAAGCAATGACAAGCTGTGTTCCAGAACCCACATGGTAAGCCCTTCCTTATTGGCTGAAACATGGAACATTCTGATTGGCTTCTGTATTGTACTAGGAAACATTGTAACAAGTAAAAATAAAGTACTTCCTTTAGATAAAGAGAACCTGTTTTCATATTGAAGTGGAATGAATTACAATGTCACTGAATAATGACGTGGGAATCTTAGAAAGGAGAATAGTAGTTTGCAGTTAGTAGTGTGTCAGGCTTGAAAGCAGAAATCGAATTATCTATGAGAAACGTCATCTGGATCTCTGTAATTTATCTTCTATTTTCTAATCGGATAATAAAGAGAAACTGACTGATATGTTGGTGCCTTAGAACTAATAGTCATGTTGCCCTGAGTAAAGATACAGTATTTACTGCAATTAATTATGCAGTAGAGATGAGTATAACCTTACTTATTTACCCAGTGTGCGCAGCCATCTGGGGTCCAGGCTCCTAAGTTTCCATAAAGTGACGTTGTTATGGTGTCTAAAGGTCACTGTAGGTTCCTTAACTATAAGGGTAAATCCGTTTGCAAATGGTTTAATCCAAAAGTCTGCTCTTTAGTGCTGTTTCTCTCTGTCCTTGTCCACATGAGCTTTCAGAAATTGTTCTAAAGCAGCGGTTACCAACTGTGGTATGCATACCTCCAGGGGTATGAATCAGTTCCCTCAGGGTTATGTGAAAAAAATAATAATAATGAAGTAATTAGGGGCATTTTGGACATGCCACGTTCCGCCGACTGCCTGAGTCCACTGCGAATCGGGGCAACCACAGTCTGTGGGCCCAGCGCTGTTATCCCAGCCTCAGCAGCCTATCAACCAGCCACAGAAGTCCAGCCAGCCAGCCAGCCACAGCAGCCTGCCAGCCAGCCACAGAAGCCTACCAGTCAGCCTCAGGGAGAGTCTGGGGCTGAGAAGGAGTAGGGGAGCCTGGGGCAGAGGCAGTGCTGTATGTAGCCCAAGGCAAACAAGGCACTTGCCTTGGGCGGCAAAAAATGCCACCTCCAAATGTCAGCTCAGCTGTCCCCAGTGTTCCCCGCTGTGATCTCTCCTGTCATAGTGGGGCTAAAGAGCGGGCCAGCTGGTCAACTTATGGCCCCCCGGCTGGCGGTTGTGTTTGCATAAGAGATGGCAAAGGAGCTGTGACTTTCCTGCTCTGTTCCTTCCCGCAACGTTTGCTGATGCCAGGAGCCGGAATATGACGTAATTCCGTCTCAAAGCATCAGTAGACAGTCTGAGGGACACAACAAAGCTGAGCAGGAAGATCACAGCTACCTCGCTGTCTCTGATGCGCACACAACCGCCTGCCTCACAGCAGCCCCACTGGACGCCAATGACAAATCCACACTAGCTCTTTCTAAGGTAGGGAGGCTGGTTGGAAAAATTGTAATAATATTATTAATTTAGGTGAATGTGTGTCTGTACAGACAGCGGCATACATACCGCGGTCGCAGGGGTCGCAGTTGCGACCGGGCCCGCCACTCCACAGGGCCCGGCCGCCCTGCGGACCCCTGTGACCGGGTATCCGCCGCCATCATATTCTGCGGCCCCTGCCCACACGGCAAACCGCCGGGGCCGCCGTCCAAGGGGTCCATCAGGTGGCCCATGCTGTCAGGGCCACCCGATGGATATTGATTGTCATGGGGCCCGGTAAGCGCTGGGCGCTTTAACAGCGCGACCGGGCCCCCTGTGATGACAAGCTGGGAGGAAGTGACCGCACTAACACTGAGAGCCACGCGGGAGGAAGCAGAGGGAGTCAGAGTGGGAACTCTGACTCCCATCCACCTGAGCCACCACTGGACCTCAGGGAATGTCACCCTCCTGCACCTTAAAGGTAGGAAACAGGAGGGTGACTTAAACATTTTGTGTGTTTGTATGTATGTGTGTCTGTCTGTATGTATGTCTGTGCCTGTATGTATGTGTGTGTGCTTGTCTGTTTGTATGTATGTGTGTGTGTGTGTCTGTCTGTCTGTTTGTATGTGTGTATGTCTGTCTGTGTGTGTCTGTCTAGCTGTATGTGTCTGCCTGTGTGTATGTGTGCCAGTCTGTTTTTTTTTATGTATGTGTCTTTGTATGTATGTGTGTCTGTATGTGTGCCTGTCTGTTTGTATGTATGTGTCTGTATGCCTGTCTGTGTATCGGTCTGTATGTATGTGTCTGTGTGTATGTGTCTGTGTGTGTCTCTCTATGTGTGTGTCTGTTGGGTGGAATGGGGGGGGCCCATAGTGTGCGTGTACGCCACTGCTTACAGACACACACATTCACTTAGACACACACACTTACAGACACATACACACACACACACACTTACACACACATACACATTTCTCCCAACACTCACTTATAATTATTTTTATTTTATTTTAAATCCACCCAGCCTCCCAGGAAGAATAGAAAGGATCAATGATGTTTCTTCTGTGCAGAACTATAAACTAAGCAGAAATGAGAAATCTTGACTATCAGTGTGTGTCTGACAGTGTTTGTGTGCTTGTCAGTGTGTGTGTGTGTCTGTCAGTGTGTCAGCAAGCGTGTATATGTCTGTCAATGAATGAGTGTGTGTCAGCGAATATGTGTCTGTCAAATCAGTGAGAGTCTTTGTCTGTCAGTGACATCTGTGTGTTTGTCAGTGGATGTGTTATGTCAGTAAGTGTATGTGTATCTGAGAGTGTGTTCATGTCAATGAGTGTTGGTCAGTGAAAGTGTGTGTTGGTTAAACAGTGTGTGTGCCAATAAGTGCGTGTATGGGTCAGTGAGAGTGTGCATGATTAATAGGATTAGGTGGAGTTTTAAGAGGAAAAGGCAAAGACTTCAGAGGAACTGATGGGTCTCAATCAGGAAGAGGTGCAGCCTTGACAGGAGGAGGTGGGGCAAATTTAGATTAGGAGGTGCCCAGGTTTAGTCATGCCTAGGGCACAAAACCAAAATACACCACTGGGCAGAGGAGGAGCACGGGAGCTTAGGGCAGAGAAAGCACGGGAGACTAGGGCAAAGAAAGAGCACAGGAGCCTAGGTCAGAGAGAGCACGGGAGCCTAGGGCAGAGGAGGAACATGAAAGCATAGGGCAAGAGAAGAGCAGACTTTGGGATTAAACTGTTAATGAACAAATTAACTCCTACAGGTATGGAAGTGCCAGGGACCTCTTGGCACCATACAACTTAATTTTGATGAATGTGCTAGGGTGCCCTTACTCTTCCTTTAAAGAGAGCCACCAAGACATCATAACCACGACAACTTCTCCTACTTCTAAACAATCACAGGATATTCATGTGATATTTAATAATGGTGAACTGCTAATAGTCCCTGGCAAAGCTGCTATTATGGTTTCTTTTAGCAGTTATTAAAGCAGATCTGTCTCCAAAATAAACTTATCTATTCTGCTTCTACTACTTTTCCTTATGTATAGCAGTCAAGCTGACATAACTTGACAATGGGTGGAGCTTAAAGCAAGGTTCTGCTTCAGTTGCCAATCAAATAATTTACCCAGAATCCATCAGTAAACACAATCCCGCAGAATGGCAGACATCTTAGGCAGGGGAGAACAAAATGGCTGCACCCTGATATTGAGAACAAAATGGCTGCACCCTGATATTGAGATCCAGCACAAGGGAGAAAAGATAATAAATGTAAAAAAATGGCAATTGCCAAGAGGGGGGATGCAGCAGAGGATGGCTGGTGCAAGTAGGGACCTGGGATATTGTCATCTCAGTCTTGGGTTCATGTGGTGGCCTTAGTGTTAAGGCTATTTTTTCTTTGAGGATGACTATTGTATGGCTTATTTATCCTTTAGTTGTGAAGGCTCGCATGGAGACTTAGGTTTTACTATATGGATTTTATGGGGGGATATTTTAACAAAAAGAAGTGAGGGAGTTTTGTTTTGTGGTTCCCACATTGGGCTAAGCTTTTCTTTCTTCCATCTCCTTCTATTTCCCATACATTAGAGAGAAACCTCATTTTCTATATAAACTGTCTTTGATTAATATCTTGTATTTCCACTATCTTTCTCCGTAAGTTACATAGGTGAATATAAGGGCTATTGTTGTACTCAAAAGAGTATATGTATATGTCACTTCAAAGTAAAGCCCTTAATATCCTTTATTATTATTATTTATTTATTTTTAATCTTGAAAAAGAAGGGCGGCGGGGAGCTCAGTGAGGGAGAAAGAGAGCTATGGGCTGCATAAATCATGTGTGCCAGGGAAGGAGGGGCAGAGGGGTTACTAGCCCCAGCGCAAAAGCGAATGTGACGTGTTTTAAGCAGAAATACTGCACGTACAGACTACTGCCACCATGACCACTTAAAATTCTAAAAACAGAAGTGGACATAGCGGTTGTAGTAACCCACCAGACACCTCTAGAGGCTGTCTTCCAGTCTCCAATGCTCCTGTGTAAAGAGGATTGGATTGGTCATTGTAGAGAGATCTGGATGATGTTGCTGAAGACAGTACTGAGGCAGTCTCTGAGCTGGAATTGAGATAAGTAAAACCCTTTTTTTCTGATTTTTACAGCACACGGGAAGTACTTAAAACTAATCAAGGTCTAGGACACTATTGTGGAAGGAATACAGGTTTGTATTTCTAATGCTATAGTGTTCCTTTAAGAGATTTGAACAGGAAGAAAACCACAACATGAATATAAGGCCAAAACTTATCAAATGCTATTGTGTTAATGCCCAGATAATTCCTTAAGTTATAGATCACAATTATTGTATCATTTAATGATTAACGTCACTCAATATTGTCAAATGCAAATTGCTAAGGCAATCATGCAATGGTATGATTGTTTGAGCAATGTAGGCTGTCTGCCATCTCATTTTAGAGAGCCTTATGTCTGTGTGTAATTTCTTATAACAGTGTTTCAACAATAATGTACAATGTTTACTGTTTATTGAGGCATGTCCACCACTCTCTATAAGATTGTACCGCATATTAAATAAGGAAGAATTAAATTATAAACTTTATGCATATACGGTGACACCTTGCAGATATATTGACTTTTAACACAAACTGATCTTACTTGCCAGAATACCAGTGAAATTCACTATTTCAGAATTCAGTTGTGACATTAGATAAATTGCTTTAGATTGCTCTTCTTTTTTACCCAAATTGTTTATTCATGAACAATTTATCGTGTTGTTTTAGAGGAGCAGTAAAAACACCCTAACCACTATCGTGTACTGTTGTAGTTGTGGTTCCATGAATACCATGGCTCCCTCCCTCATTCCCTCCCCTCCCCAGTCCCTCAATTTGTCTCATTCCCTCACCTCCTCTACCTTCTGACCAGGGCTGCACTGGGGAAAACTTTCTATCCCCCCACACCCAGCCCCTCCATTTGTCTTATTCCTTCTCCCCCCAGCCCCTCCATTTGTCTTATTCCCTCTCTAACAGCCCCTACATTTGTCTTATTCCCTCTCCCCCAGCCCCTCTCTTTGTCTCATTCCCACTTCCTCTCCAGCCCCTCCATTTGTCTCATTCCCTCCCCCCCTCTCCATTTGTCTCATTCCCACTCCCCCAGCCCCTCCATTTGTCTCATTCCCTCTCCCCCCCCTCCTGTACCTCTTGTACCTTCTGACTAGGACGGGACTGGGGAAAAACTTTGGCAAGGGCACTTTTAATCACAGCAGCATAATAAGGGGGGGAGGGGGCAGAAAGGCATGTTTTGTTATCAACAATGACAAGCGCACCCCCTCTCAAAGTTAACATGTTGATTCATTGCTCTTCCAGGACAAACCATGTGCAGAGCCCTGCTGAAAAGCTCTAGCATGAGAAAAAGGCCCAGTATTTGTTCTGTGCAGCACAAGCAAATTTATTAATTTGTCTGCGCTTTGTGTTGTCTTGTAACTTGTCTCTGGAGTCTCCATAAGTGGGAAACCAGAGGGGGGAAAAAAAGACCAGGAAATCATATTGTGCATTTATTTGGAGCCTGCTTGTGGGATTGCATGTGTGTAGAGTGAGCTGATTGAGGTGGGCTATTGTGTAATTAGAGGATCTAGTTTATGTATGGGGGATCCAGTGAGTATGACAGAAGCATAGATTAGTGGTTATTGAGATTACACTTGTCTTAAAATATTAACCATTCAAATATAGGAAATATTTGAGCATCTAATATACAGTATCTTAAATGAGTGAAATAACATCTAACATAAAACCTACCTATCCCAAAACACTTGCCACGCTCTATTACACTTCATACTCACAGTAGTGTGTTGTTTCTCTACTGTATGTCACATTTTTATTTATTGTGGGATTAAACGTAGGGATAACTAAAAACAATTTATTAAAGGACTAGGTTCCTATTATTCTATTTTTATTTGAGACTCTGTAAGTTTAGTGGTGAATTTAAATAAAGATTTGAACAAGTTTCTTACAGGTATTTGACAATACTGGACGCCTCATACTGAGATTCATGGTATAACTATAGATGTTTATATACTCAATCTATTTACGCTTTTTTCTTTTTAGTCACTTAGCCTTTACGCCCCAGGAAATAAATTAAGTTTCTTATCTTCTTTTGCACATTAGTGAGTTGTTCCTGGTCAAATTTAATCTTATAGTTCTTATATTTTATGTATACTTGGAAAAAATAAAAAGTTGCACATTAAAACATGTAAATTGGGTCTGCATGACATCTATGGCAAAGCTAGTAAGCTATACAGGATTTTATGACTGATATTGTATTTCATGTTTTTAACCACAAGATGGTGCTATTATCTATATTTATTAGACTGGAGCAGTCCATGTTCATATATAATCAACACCTGTGTGGAAAAATAATGTATGGTACATTTGTGTGGTTCTAGAAATATATAACATGTTGGGTAGATGTAATACTAATAGTAGTTATATATATTGGTGCCTTGGGGACGATTTATCACGGAAAACAGGTGCTCTTTTGGGGCAAACAGCTAAATCAGAATCAATCACTATGGAAACCAATAGAATAAAATGTCTTACAGCCAGGGCCTGCCCACAACATAGTGTTGCCTGGATCCAAGGATGAAATTATGCCCCCTCCCCCCCACCATAACCATGCCCACATCCATTATGTTATGCAGTAGGGATGTGCATGGGGAAAAATTGCGGTTCGGTTCGGCATTCAGAAATTCGGGACTTCGGTCATTCGTGACTTCGGCCATTCGGTTCGGAACTTCGGCATTTTGGAATTTCAGGACTTCGGCACTTCGGGACTTTTCTTTCAGCCGCTAAGTAGATAACTCCCTAATTCCCACGATATTAGGGAGCTATCTACCAAAAGGCTGAAAGATCTAAATTGGTCTTTAAGCCAAATTCACTAATACTAAGTAAAAATGACTTAGTATTAGTAAATTTTGCCCCTACTCGCGGTGTCTATTAATTTGGAATTTTCCCACGCTGTGTAAAATGACACAGGGCACTCTGATTGGTGGATTTCAAGCCAACCAATCAGAGTGCTGTGACAGGTAAATGTAGAGACTGCGCTCGTTTTTTTTTGTTTGTTTTTTAAAGTGCGTCGGTTATTATGGATTTTTATTTGGCCTTTTTTGGGGCTGAAAAAAGAAGAGTTTAGAAGAAAGAAGACATCAAATGGTAAGTTTTATTATTATTATTTTTTTTTTACGGATATTTAGATAAGGGTCCTCCCTCATTATTTTTATTTATTTTTCAGCGCTCAGGGGTGGGGCCCGGGGGGAGGACAATAGGTCCCCCCCCTTATTCTATATTTAGGGCCCCCAACTGCCGCTCAGGGGTGGGGGCCAGGTGGGAGGACATTAGGTCCACCCCCTTATTGATAGTTAGTAATTCTAACTTAGGGCCCCCACCCGCCACTCATGGATGGGCCGAAATTCCGAAGTTGCCGAAGTTCCAAAGTGTCGAAGTGCCGAACCGAACCAAATGGCCGAAGTCCCGAATGGCCGAAGTCCCGAATTTCGGAATGCCGAACCGAAGCGCAATTTTTCCCCATGCACATTCCTACTGCATAACATAATGGATGTGGGACTGTTTAATAGACATGCCCCTACTCGCGGTATAGCGAGTAGGGGCATAATTTACTAATATTAAGTAATCTTTTGTTAGTATTAGTAAATTTGGCTGAAAGACTTCAGGAATTCGGCAATTCAGCTATTCGGCATTCGGAAGTACCCAAATGTCCGAATTGCCCAGAATTAGTCCGAATTCGAATTCGGACCGAAACTAATTGCACATGTCTATCATGCAGTGTGTGTATTGTATTTGGTGTGTAGTGAATCCATTGTGTGTATGTATAGTGGATGCAGTGGATGTGTGCAGTGGATGAAGAGTGTGTGTGTCCAGGGCCGGCCTTAGGGGTATGCGAGCAGTGCGGCCGCACAGGGCGCTATCATGGCAACAGTGGGTGCCATGTGGCCGGCACAGCTCACATATGTCCAGTCAGTCATTCCGGGTAACTAATGCACAGGAAGGAGGGAACAGGAAGGAGTTCCTGCTTCCCCAACAACCAGACTCCAGGATCTACACTCACTGCCTCCACTGCTCCCTTTCAGCCCTTAATGGACAGAGGTAAGTGTGTGTGTATATCTGCCTGTGTCTGTTTGTCTTCGTGTGTGTGACTATCTGCCTGTGTGTGACTGTCTTCGTGTGTGTGTGTGTGTGACCGTCTGCCTGTGTGTGTGTGTATCTGTCTTCTTCTGTGTGTGTGTATTACTGTCTGCATGTGTGTGTGTGCGTATGTGTGACTGTCTGCCTCTGTGTGTGACTGTCTGCCTCTGTTTGTGTGTGACTGTCTGCCTCTGTGTGTGTGACTGTCTGTTTCTGTGTGTGTGATTGTCTACATCTGTGTGTGTGTGACTGTCTGCGTGTGTGTGTGTGTGTGTGTGAGAGAGAGAGAGAGAGACTGTCTGCCTGTGTGTATGTGACTGTCTGCCTGTGTGCGTGTGGCTGTGTGTGTGTGTGACTGCCTCGGTGTGTGTGACTCTATGTGTGTGTGTGTGTGACTATCTTAATCTGTGTGTGTGTGGCTCTCTGCCTCTGTGTGTGTGTGGCTGTCTGTGTGTGACTGTCTGCCTGTTTGTGTTTGCCATTGTCCTCCTGCAACTGTGTGTGTGTGTGACTGCCTGTAACTCTGTTTGTGTTACTCTCTGCCTGTAACTCTGTTTGTGTTACTGTCTGCCTGTAATTGTGTTTGTGTGACTGTCTGCCTGTAACTGTATGTGAGTGTCTACCTGCCTGTAACTGTGTATCTCTGCCTGATCCTATTTATGTGACTATCTGCCTGACACTGTGTGCATGTGAGACTGCAGGTGTGGCAGTATGTGTGTGACTGTCCACCAGCACCTGTGTGTGTTTGCCATTGTCTGCCTGCAATTGTGTGTATGTGACTGCCTGTAACTATGTGTGGGTTACTGTCTGTCTGTAATTGTGTTTGTGTGACTGTCTTCCTGTAACTGTGTGACTTTATGTGACTGTGTGTTACTGTCTGCCTGTAACTGTGTGTGAGTGTGTTTATCTGCGTGTAACCATAGGCGTGCGCAGCCTATTGCATTAGGGTGTGCACCCTAAAGCACAAACACACACGCCGCGTATATATATATATATATATATATATATATATATATATAGATACACATACTGCTGTGTGTGTGTGTGAGGGTGCTGTTAGTGCGTGTATGTGTCTGTGCTGCCATGCCTGAACTCTGGTGGTCCTAGTGAGTGAACTCTAGCCTGCAGGGCTAGAGTTCACTCTCACAAGATCTGAGCGTGGCCGTGGCAACTCGCGAGAGAAACCCAGCGGAACTGCTGGCTAGAGCTCCCCGGGTCCTCTCCTGCATGTGGGCCGGTGAACAGGGCTGGACTGGGACAAAAAGTCAGCCCAGGCAGAGCAGCCCACTGGGAAGGGTGGGCCAGAAATGTGGCACGTTATATCGCCACTATTGACAAGCACCCCCCGCTCTCCCAATTGTTATGTTAGTGTGATACCCTACCAGAGCATTCAGTGCTGTCTGATGGAGAAAAAGTCCTAGTGACTTGTCTCTGGTGTCCCCATTAGTGGAAAAGGATTGTTAACATGTGTTTTGCACGTGTGGGAATGCTCCCTGCGGTGTTATATGTGTTTGGATGTTTTTTATGTGATTGCATGTGTGTAGAGGAAATCGGTTATGCTGTAGAGTGTAAAGGGGTCTGTTTGTGGTGTATAATATGTAGCTGGGGCCTGTAGTGTATAGGTGTGTTTTTGGGCTGTATATTATATGTGTGTGTGTGTGTGTGTCTGTTTATAGGGTCTTTAGAGTGTGTGTGCCTAGTGGCAGGGCTGCCATCAGAAATTGTGGGGCCCCTGACACAGCTCAAGGTCTGGGCCCCCCGGTGCCTGCACCCGAGTCCGCCCAAAGTGCTGCAGCCCCCCCCCCGAGTCCGCCCACAGGAATGCAGTGTCTGCAGGGCCAGTGCAAGGATTTTTGCCACCCTAGGCAAAAGTAAAGTTTGCCGCCCCCCCATGTGACATCACAATGCCCCACCCATATGATCTGCCATGTTAACTAACACCAATGCTGCAGTGCCGCCGTGTTTACATTAAAAGGCCTGCAGGGACAGGCTAGACACCAGAACCACTACATTAAGCTGTAGTGGTTCTGGGGACTATAGTGTCCCTTTAATGTGAGGTAAATTAGAGATTAGTGCCACAAATGATATACTAGATTGCCTACTTACAACCAGATGAGGATGATGATGGGCTCTAGCTCCCGTCTGGCTCCACTGGTCTGGTGTAGAACAGGCTCTCTGGAGGCGGTTTGTAACTGTGGTCACAAAAATCAATGTTCTGGGATCAACTGGAAGCAGCTCCATTTTTTTGAGGGCCCTTTACACAGCTCAATGTCTGGGTCCCAGGATCCACCTTCATGTTCCACCAATGAGTTTGTTCACAGGGGGTGGAGTGTGTGTGGGGGGATGTCCTGATGTGTGTAAGGAATGCATTGTGTGAATCTGTGTTTGTATGTGTAAGGGCTGCAAGGTGAGTTTGTGTATGTATGGGATACAGTGTGTGCGTCTGTAAGGGATGCATTGAGTGTGTGTAAGGGGTGCATTGTGTATTGCTGTGTGTAAGGGATGCATTGCTTATGTATGTGTGTCTGTGTGTAATGCATTGTTTGTTTTTCTGTGTGCAAGGGGTGCATTGTGTGTGTGTGTGTGATGTATGTCAATCTCTCCCCCTCCCCCCCGTCAATTTCCTTCTCCCCTCTCCAATTTCCTTCTCCCCCCCTCTCCAATTTCCTTCTTCTCCCCTCCTCTCCTTCTTCTCCCCCCTCTCCAATTTCCTTCTTCTCTCCCTCCCTCTCCAATTTCCTTCTTCTCCCCCACCCTCCAATTTCCTTCTTCTCCCCCTCTCCAATTTCCTTCTTCTCCCCCTCCCTCCCCTCCCTCTCCAATTTCCTTCTCTCTCCCTCCCTCTCCAATTTCCTTCTTCTCCCCCACCCTCCAATTTCCTTCTTCTCCCCCTCTCCAATTTCCTTCTTCTCCCCCTCCCTCTCCAATGTCCTTCTCCCCTTCCCTCTCATTGCCTTCTCCCACCTCCAATTTCCTTCCTCTCCCCCTTCCCAGAAATTTCCTTCTTCTCCCCCCTCCAACTTCCTTCTTCTCCCCTTCCTCTCCCAATTTCTTCTCCCCTTCCCTCTCACTCCCCAAAAGATTTCCTTCCTCTCCCCCTCCCAAAATTTCCTTCCTCTCCCCCCTCCCTCAAAATTTCCTTCCTCTCCCCCTCCCTTAAATTTCTTTCCTCTCCCCCACCTCAAAATTTCCTTCCTCTCCCCCTCCCTTAAATTTCCTTCCTCTCCCCCCACAAATTTCCTTTCTTCCCTCTCCCCCCTTCCCTTAAATTTCTTTCCTCCCCCTCCCTCAAATTCCCCCCCCTGCCCCCTTAAATTTCTTTCCTCCCCCTCCTTTCCTTAAATTTCCTTCCTCCTCCCTCCCTCCCCTCAATTTCCTTCCTCCCTCTCCGCTAGATTTCCTTCATCCCCCTCCCTCCCTTAAATTTCCTTCATCCCCCCTCCCTCCCTCAATTTCCTTCCTCCCCCCCTCCCTCCCTTAAATTTCCTTCATCCACCTCCACCTCCCTCCCCTTAAATTCCTTCATCCCCCCCCCTCCCTCCCTCAATTTCTTTTCTCCCCTCCCTCCCTAAATTTCCTTCCTCCCCCTCCCTCCCTCAATTTCTTTTCTCCCCCTCCCCATAAATTTCCTTCATCCCCCCCCCCTCCCTCCCCATTTCCTTCCCTGCCCCTCCCTCCAATTTCTTTTCCTCCCCCCCTCCCAGCCTCAAATTTCCTTCCTCCCCGACACCCGGTGTGCCGAGGGAGCACTCTCCTCTGCTGCTTCTTCTTCAGCTCCCTCGCGTGCCGCGTACTGATGCGGAGCCGGAAGCCGGAAGATGACGTCATCTTCCGGCTCCGGCATCAGTACGGTGCGCGAGGGAGCTGAAGAAGAAGCAGCAGAGGAGAGTGCTCCCTCGCGCGCCGGCCGCCGGGTGTCATCAGGGCCAGCCTCTGGGGGGGCCCTGAGGTGACCGGCTGCTGGGCCCCCCAGGAGAAGAGGCTGGCCCTGTGGGTACATACCGGGGTCGCAGGGCCCCCTGCGACCCGGTATGTACACACTGAATGTGGGGCCCGGACGACCTGAGCAGTCCGGGCCCCCCAGGACCGCCGGGCCCATGACAACCGTTACGGTTGTCATGCCCTGATGGCGGCCCTGCAGAGGGTGCATTGTTGATC